>JASANE010004774.1:0-11365 GCA_030248225.1 Trileptium ribeirensis
AAAACAACATTTGAATGATCAAAATAATATTGTCCCATTCCTTGGCTCTTCAAAAGTAGTGAGCATTATTTTGTCTAAAGCATATCGCATACCGCCACGCATAAAGCGGATATGCTGGGGCGAAGCGCTTACACGCAATTTAATGGAAAATAAGACTTTTCTATTCTCACCAAACCAAATTCAGCAAGGTATAAATATAGTCGATAGTGTCTGTAGACTGCACGCATGTAAAATACCTGTTATTATTGAAAACGCATCAAATTCCACATTTGAAATTTCTGCTCGCACTTACGTAGGGAGCATTGAGAGTGTGCAAAGCATCAGTGAAATAGATCCTTCGGCTTCTCGTAATCCTAGTGAAAACGCTGCATTAGTAGGCTGTGCAACTATAGCTCCTGACATAGCTCAAAATATTGACAGATCTGCGGCGTCTACAGAACAGTTACAGGAATTGGAAAAACTTCTTACTGCATATAAAGATATTTTTGCAGTAAATAAAGACAACTTGGGTAAAACAAATCTTTTGGCTCACAGAATAGATACAGGTCACCACAATCCTATCAAACAGCGAGCTTATCGTAGGTCGATCACCACAAAGAAATAATAACTAAAGAAATAAATAGTATGATAGACAAAAATGTCATTGAACCATCTGAAAGCCCATGGTCCTCACCTGTAGTATTGGTTAAAAAAAAGACGGATCTATTCGTTTCTGTGTGGATTTCAGAAAAATAAACAGAATCACTGTTAAAGATACGTACCCCATACCCAGAATAGATGACATATTGGACACTATGAGGGGTGCTAAATGGTTTTCCACCCTGGATTTATTTTCTGGCTATTGGCAAGTTCCTTTACATCCATCAGACAAGGAAAAAACTGCTTTGGTTTCACATGAAGGACTCTATCAGTTTAAGGTTATGCCTTTTGGGCTAACTAATGCTCCTGCCACCTTTCAGAGATTAATGGAAATTATTCTTAAAGGGTTGTTATTTAAGAACTGTTTAGTTTATATCGATGATATAGTAGTATTTGGCAAAACATTTCAGGAACACCAACAAAATTTGCAAGCAGTGTTTCAGCGTCTTCGTGAAGCTAACCTTAAATTAAAAAGCTCAAAATGTCATTTTCTTAAAACTGAGATACTGTACTTGGGTCATGTTGTTGGAACAAACGGTATAAAACCAGACCCAGCGAAAACAGAAAAAGTAAAAAATTATCCCGTTCCTGTAAATATTACGGAAGTCAAGGCATTTTTGGGTTTAGCTTCTTACTATCGTAAATTTATTAAAAATTTTGCTAAAATTGCATATCCTTTAAATTATCTTACGCGAAAAAATATACCTTTTTTGTGGTCCAAACAATGCCAACAAGCATTCGACAAATTAAAAATAATGCTAACAAATCATCCAGTTTTAAAACTACCGAATTTCGAAAAACCTTTTATCCTCCAAGTGGATGCCAGTAATCATGCGCTAGGTGTTGTATTAGCTCAAAGCTATAATGGCGAAGAACATCCTGTCGCGTATGCAAGTAGACAGCTGAATGAAGCTGAACAAAAGTATGCTACAATAGAAAAAGAAACGTTGGCAATTAAGTGGGGTGTTCAATATTTTCGGCTTTATTTACACGGTAAAAAGTTCACAATTCTTACGGATCATAATCCACTAAAATAGCTCATGAACATGAAAGACACTTCCCAACGGTTAAGTAGGTGGTCAATAGCTCTACAGGAATACGATTTTAACATAGAACATAGGGCCGGTTCTCAAAATGGAAACGCGGATGCACTTTCACGCATACCTCAACCAAAGCAAAGGGTAACGACTTTAACCCGAGCGTCTCCTAACAAACCTTCACTAGATATGCAAACCGCACAAAAACATGATTCATTTTGTCGCACAGTTATAAGTAAGTTACATGGAATTAAAAAATTAGTTAAATTACCTCGTGGAATTTTATTAAGTAGGTTTCTGTTGAAAAATGATATTTTATATTATAAATCGCGAACACAAAATTCACTTCGATTAGTTCTTCCAGAATCATTACAATACGATATTTTGAAAGAAAATCATAACATTCCCATTGCTGGACATCTTGGGTATAAAAGAACATTAGCAAAAATCGAATCACAATATTATTGGCCAACTTTAAAGCGAGATATTAATCATTGGTGTAAATCTTGTTTCACGTGTCAAACCACAAAAGAAACAAACTCAGCCAAAGCTCCTTTAGTTAGTATACCAATCAAATCAGCACCCATGGAACATTTAGGTGTTGATATTGTAGGTCCGCTACCCTTGACTCAAAGGAAAAATCGGTATTTATTGGTGTTTGTCGACTATTTCACCAAATGGCCAGAAGTATTTCCGATCAGCAATATATCTAGCGACACTATAGCACAAAAATTAGTTGATGAAATAGTAACAAGATTTTCGTGTCCAAAAATTCTGCTTTCGGATCAGGGTCCAAACTTTACATCGCAAATTATAAAACAATTATGTAAGTTATTGCAATGCAAAAAGGTTCAAACAACGGCTTACCACCCACAAACAGACGGACTCGTCGAAAGGTTTAATCGCACTTTACTTAACATGCTTTCTTCATATGTTCAAGAAAATCCGAAACAGTGGGACCAATACATACCATATGTTCTCTACGCCTACCGTACTTCAATCAACTCTTCAACCGGATTTACGCCATTTGAGCTAATGTTTGGGCGACAGCCCAATATGCCTTCATATCGAATTTTAAGTAAAATGTCCCAAAAGTATAAAAGTTATCGAGAATAATTGGGAAAGCTGTCACAGAACTTTTCTAAACTATTCCTTACAGCTAACGACCGTATTACCCGATCTCAAGCACAACAAAAACGACAATATGATGCTCATTCTAGACATATTTCGTTTAATTCTGGTGACCTTGTTTTGTGTAAAGTTGAACCTTACCGTCCAAAATTTGGCGCTAGATTCAACGGCCCTCATGAAATCGTAAGCAAAATTGGTCCTGTTAATTATAAAATCAAACTTCATGGTAGTCGAAAAACAAAAATTATCGACGTAAACAAACTTAGAAGATATAGATCTTAACCACGGCATTACGGTTCGGTGAGATAATTGTTTCATAATGGTTTGGACTATGCGCGCATCCAAGCCATGTGATTCAGTTTGTAGTGACGACAAGTTTCCAATATTTATCAGTAGAATTATTATTTCTGATTAATCTTGTTTCTTTTCTTTCTTCTTATTATTCTTATTATTCTTTCTTTTTCTTTTCTATCGATTATGTTTATTTACATTGGACTTGTCTTTCAGATCGGTGATTACAACTATGACGGACAACGAAAAACCTGCCGGCCCAATCTATTTTAGGTTAGAACCTGCGACACAATATTCTTTCCTGTCCAATCTTTATACGTGTACGGTCATAATTTTGCAGCAAACGTTTCCTTCTGCCGAACATGCCTATCAGTATGCGAAAGCGTACATTACTGATAACGATAAACTAAAAAATATAATCCTGAATACTATTTGTCCAAAACAAGCAATGGCCAAAGGCAAATTGATTATCACCAATGGTACGCGACTTTACCAAAAATGGCATCGCATAAAGTTCTACGTAATGTACAGTATAGTCACTGCAAAATTTGAGCAAAATAATGTATTATACGAACAATTAGTTAGAACTGAAAATCGCAAGCTTATAGAGGCTACCAGGCACCGGTTTTGGGGAAATTTGGCTGGCGCTGGAATGAACAAATTGGGACAAATTTTAGAACAAATACGATCCAAAGTACCATTTCCAACAATTCTAATTGGCGATTCCATTGTGTCACGCATTTTGTGGTACTTCGACGCAAACACTTTACCATATGCTGTATTGCCCTGGCCAGGCGCCCAAACGAAACTTTTGTTTCGGATTGTGAAAGTTATAGCTCATAAAACTAGAACGATAATATTTTTTGGCGGTACAAATGATTTGCCCGCAGACAATTCAAACACCAATAATCCTCGTTTAGAGAAGGACAACACCATCATGTGCCGAAGCGTATCGAAAATATTTAGGCCCATTACTTGCACATTAAAAAACATATTTCATACTACACCAGACGTTACAATGTTTATGATCGAGCTAATGCCTAGATTCGATCAAGTGTCTTGTAAATGGGAAAAGTCCCCAATCCAAATAGCCGTCGAACAATTCAACAAAGAACTACGTTTCTGTGTAGCAAAAATGTCTCATAAAAGAAAAATACATCTAATTGAAATATATCAACGCATGAACGACCATTCGCTTTTCAATATAGATGGTTCCGCAAACATGCATCCTAATATGAAGGGAGCGCAGTGTTTTGCTGAAATAATTACGAAGGCTCTGAATGATAGAACTGCATGTTGAAAGTGCTGACTCAATGGGAAATTTTGTGTATGTAAAATAACTTGCAACATTGACTCTGGACGGTAGAAGTAGCTTGCAGTTCTTGCGTTTCAGAGGTTCGTCTTTACCAAAACACGGCGTGCCTTAATCTCACTAAAAATGACTTTCATTTTTATGTATGAATAAACATATTTTCGAAATATTGCATTGCATGTACCCGACAACAATCAAAATTATAGACATTGTTTACTATTACTAATTCTTGTCTTTATCACTACCCATTTTGTTAAAAAATTGTACGGAAACATGTGCGAAAATTACTATAGGAATGGGCAAAACTATGATGGAAAATTCCCACAATTTTCACGGAAATATTCTGCAATTGCATTGATGTACTACCCGTTACTATAACTTGCGTGTTTTATAATGTATACGTGATGTTGACCCTTCGACAATTTCAAACATTAATATTCCAAACATTTTAACAATTCAAGTTATGGTAACCAACTTTTAAAAGGGGGAGGAATTGTAGTGGATTACATATTCTGATATAGAATTTATAAATTCAATCTTTAAAAAAAAAGAAAGTAGTTAGTTGAAGTTGGAAGTTAGTTAATTTTCTACTCAGGTTTTGCTAGTCGTTCTCAATAAAATGGTACTGTTATGATTTACTCAAGGAGACAATTTTAATAATCACTTACAATTAAATCTATATGTCTACACGGCTAAACAATTCAACCAAACTAATACCTACACTTTTGGGTGTCATAGGCTTAACTGAAGTTTTGGCTTACCCATATCTAGCCTTCTCTCGGCTTTTAGCGGATGTTATTGCCTCTAACCGCCAGCTCAAGTTACCGCATCGGTTAGGCCATATCTTTCTGTGTGTACCTTTATACATCAAAGTCCACAATATTCCTTTTGGATCCCCAAACTTTTCGAGGCGAGCAAAGGGAAGCTGGCAACGAGCCAAGCCGGAATTCGAAATTTTTGAGCCGGCCCAATCCTAATCAGGTAACACCAGAATCGAGCCGAGGCAGAAATGTTTGGCTCGTTTTCACCTGTAGTATGTCACTAATTTATTTCCTGACTAAAAATGAGTCAAATTTTGGGTCGGCCTGAGCTAAAACCCGTTAGATTTAGGAAGTTTGGCAAACTTTGACTATGAGCCAGCTCTGACTCAGAATGCGTGAGACGGCGTTATTTAGTTATTGAATTCGAGTGCGGGCGAGTGGAACGAGAATTTTCAATTTTGGCTGTGGAGGGGGGGTTGAGGAGGTCCTGTCTGTGTGTGTCTGTGTGTCGCCCCTGGATCTCGATAACGGTTGGGCGGATTTTGATGCACGATAGCTTATTCGAACCGCAATTGTCGATTTAGGTGTAGTGACGGAGCCCGATTTTTGAATTTTTTTGCGGTGAAAAAAGGTATGGGGCAAATGACGTCATTTTGGCTTATTTTTCGGGCACCCCCTCCAGTTTTTGCGACTTTTCTCAATAAGTACACGAGTAGTCCGCAAATTCCTATTCCATGTAGCTTTACCATTGCTTTTTAATGATATATAACAAGTTTTTCAACTACTTCCCAATCTGGAGTCTATAAGTTTATAGTTGGCGCCAAATTTCATATTTGGTGAAAAGCGTGGGAAATGCACCTAAATGTGTGTTTTTGTTGCTTTTAGCGTCTTATATATGATTTCCTGGGCAGATAAACTCATTGAAAGTGTTAAAAATATTGTTGGGCAAATATTTTTTTACTCCTGGTTCATACTTGGCATAAAAATGACGTTTTCGAAATTTTTGGTGACAAATCGTGGGAAAAGCACGTGAATGTGTGTTTATTGTTGGTTTTAGTGTCGGATATGGGGTTTTTTGGGCCGACAAGCTCATTGCGAGTGTCAAAAATACTGTGTGGCAAATCTTTTGCACACTTCTGCTTCATACTTGGTATGAAAAATGAGATTTTTCTCAAGTGTCGGTTTGAATTCTTTAACGTTCTTTTCACGGTCAATTTAGGGTTTTATTGAATTATTAAATTGTTAGTTCATTGTTTTTGTACTCGTTGTATGATGTTTTGTCTACTGCATACGTTGGCTATCAAAAGAGGCGGGCGTAACTATGACTCATCACTCACGGTTTATATAATGCTGCACCTGCGTACTGTGTGTAGGCTTTGTTTGTGTGTGCTTTCTACAACAGACTTCGGGGATTGTTCTCACCACTCGAATTCTGGCTCGCAAGCGAGCTTCACTAGTTACGAATAAATTCGGTGATACTCATAACTCAACAACGACTGGTCGGATAGATGTCTCAAAGGTTTCAAAATTTTTGTATTGACGCCAAATGGGCTAGTTTTGAGAATTAAATTTCTCGGTCTATAACTGTACATATTTTCACTGGAAAACCATCTTTTCGAGACACTACAACTTTATGCAAATTTACGTTATAAAAAATAATGCATTATTTTCCAGGAGTCATTACTGTAGTTGGGATCTCGCCATTCGTGGCGCTTAGTATGAGCTCCCACACTAATAATTAATGTGAATCATTAAGGATCAATTATCATTTTTATGTATAGTGTATTCTTTGGATTAAGAAAAATTATACCATCTTCATCAGATGGGGCCGCAGATTTCAGAGGATCGTACTAAGACAATTAACGTAGATTCTCCTCCCCACCCCCCACCATAGGGCTCGCCTACCCCTCTTGGAACTTAGAGCTTATCTATGTACGCACTAAATGGTTATTATATAGTCTCAGTGCTACTCTACTCAAAACATTCGACTACAGTTTTGAAATATGAAACTTTGCTACACCAATACTGTAGCCTGAACCACCATATAGGCTACATCATACTTTTTGTGACTTTTCCGAAAGCTAGGAAAAATAACCTATTATATTAAATAATATAAACATTTTAAGGAGTGTCGGTACTATAGGAAAAACTGTCGATATTTAGCAAATGAAGTATCGATACTAGGCAAACCGTACCACAACCCCATATGGTTGCAGAGTAGCTTGGGCAACTAAAGCAAAAAGAAAGCAATACTCAACTCATGGTAAGCTCATGGCATATAGTAAGCTTTGGTAATGTCGACAGTTCTGACCATCGCTTATACAATGTACATAAAATTACTACAGCTAAGTTGATACTCCGCTCGGGTAAAGTCGACACTGACAATCTTCAATCAAAACTTTAATGAAATCCCAACCAATATTTCAAATACTTCTTGTAGTAATTAATATAAAACGTTAAGTGCACCGTGGCTACACAACTATATAAAAATGTGAATGTCTTACTTCGTGTATCGTTGAGGCACGTGGTAGCTTACATAAAAACCGATTAGCTTTGCGCACGCCATAAGAAGCCTGCGACTTACCAAATATATACCAGGTCAAATTAACTTGCTGCTGCTTCACATTCTTATTCTCCATAAACAGATGAAAAATCTTTTTCCCTAGCCTGAATATATATACACTTTTCGTACAAATGTCTGGCAAAAATTGTATCAAGGTAAAGCGACACTGAACACGATACATGTGTGATGATGAAAAGCGTTAAATGGTAAAATACAAACAATTGTTACACCTGCAAAATAGTTCAAATTGGTCGTTGCAAAAATAGGCTTTTAGCGAAATAAACACAGCTCAGGTGAAAGCTCATGTGAGTTTATCGGCCTTCTCCGCGGCACGTTTCTTACTAAAACGCAACCGACATCTCCAATGGTGGCCAAAGGGAAAGGAGTGGAAGCTGAGAGCGAGTTCGAGAATTGCCCAAGAAGAAGTGAAATCAAGAATGAGGGGTAAGAGCCACCAAGGGATGCACCGGTCTACCAGCGGTCGGAGATACCCTTTATCACTGGATGTGAGTTGCGCGAGTTTCCAGTGGTAGACATGTCATTGTCCCGGGCAGGGATATCAAGTTTAGGTCGATGTTTGAAGCTTGATCACGAATTAAACTGAATAGGCCGTGTGAACGCGTATACATTAAAATAAACTACCGTTAAACCAACTATGCGGACTTAGACCATTGGTTGCATTAAAAAGTAAATTACTATGGGATAAAAATTGAGAATTTAGGTATGAATAGGATTGGTGCATTTAGCACCTTTTTAGGCGTAACCTTCTTAAAATTAAGCTAAGACTAAATTGAATTTTGGGTTAGCAGAACTGCATGTCCGTGCTAATACTGCCTAAACCCTGGCGAGTCCGGAGAACGTGCCGTGGGTAACGAATTTATACGAAAAACGCCTAAATAGAACTGATGAATTGCAAAATCGAATTTTAACTAACGTGATCGAATATGAGCATTTGGCTCCTCAACGGTTGTACCCTGGCTAGTCCGACTGACAGGCCATGGGACATTGATAACATTCTGGAAAAGAGTAACTCTGTAAAAGTTTGAAAGTAAAACCGAATACATTTAGGACCTGATTAAAGTTTTTTAAAAAAAAAATTTGTAAAGTTAACATGAACAGTCCAGAAAACAACGTTAGAATATTGCGAATTAAAACAATAATTTAGTTAGAGATTTCTTCAATAGTGTTGCATGCGGCGCCGTGTCCGTTTAGACTAGCACACACACCCCGAAGTTAGAATTTACCAGAACGTGTCCGAGATCACAGGTTCTGAGTGTAATACTTATAAATTTCATGCAAAATGTTTTAGGCAAAAATGTCACTACGGCGAAGAGTCCGCATAACCGTCCCGTAGTGCGTAGTAAAAAGAATTTGAATAAGTTTTGGCGTAGTTTTTAACAAGTAAAATTGAAAAATTTCAATCAGAAAATCTGTACTAAGACATTTTATCATGGGTGGTGGAATCAAAGTGGGAGTGAACTATATTAGTTCTGAAGGCATCCAAGCTCTATCTCAGCTCGACGAGCGGCCAGAGTTGAGATACAGTCCGGAGCTAGAAAGGACTTCTCATACATCTGTCAATTTGTGAGTACACATTAGAATTTTCTGTTACCTAGGATAACTATGTTCTACATAAAGTAAAGATTGGTGCTTTACCTTTAGAGATCGTAATATTAAGAGAGCAGGATTGCACCAGGACGATAAAGCTCTAACTATTTACAAGTCGTCTGAATCCAATTGGGTTAACTTATGCACGAGTAAACTTAAGGTGCGCCCCTACCATCGTTTATTAACCCGTTATGTAGCCATCCCCTAACCCTGCCAGTAACCCGTTATGCTAACACTTTCGTACCATTTACTAATTGGGCTATGTTGGGTTCATTAACGCTTTGTATGCATTGCCGATTACCGCGAATTTTTTTCCTTTAAATTTTAGCGGATCCTCGGTTGAGTGAACAAGCGATTACGAATCACTATTGCCAAAAGAGGATGATAAGAGGCGCAGCTTAAGTTTACACATGCATTAATTGCACGACTTACAAAAATATGTGGATTTAGTAGAAACACCACAAGTGTTTTCGTGACCCAGTTGCAACATTCAACGCATTGCAACCATTGTCTGTTGCTGCAGGATCTATTATTGCATAAAATTGACTCCTTAATTTTATATAAGAGATTTCCATTCTGGCATAGCGTTGTTCGGGTATTACTGACACTTACCTGAATAAAGTCGACATTTTAATTTCAAACAAGAAATTACTAATTGGATAAAGTCGGCATTTGCTAGGGTAATGTCGACACTTCCTTTGGATAAGAAGATATATATACTCCAGAAATTCCTGTACCTCTGGTTTTGGACAACACTTTTTGTTGAAACACGCATTTTGCGGTTTACTTTTGACGTGTTTTTCGTCCTCGACATTGTAATGTATTCAAAATCAGTCGTTATATTTATAAATTTAACTCAAAATCGTCCAAATATAGAAATGTCGACATTACCCTAGCAGTGTCGAAAATTATTAAAGTGCTATGTCGACTTTTACCCGAGTTCTGCCAAAATCCAATAGTTTCAGAAAATGGGGTACAACATCTTGTCATGTGAAGTAATTCAAAAATGGAAATACGCAAAAGTTTGCAGGGGACAAGGAGCCACGTAATAATATTTGGAAGTTTCAAAAAAAGTTACTTGACACAAACCTGGCACCGCTTCCTTAAACTTAATGCTTGTGCACGTATATTCAACCTCTCTGAAATATAATTTGAAAACTGCATTTTTTAATTTGGTGATGTTTGACTTCTAGCCAAAGCATAGTCGTCGTAAAAACCACAATTGGAAAAGTCTATAAACAGGATTCATTAAAAAACTGGAGTGCTGCATGCAGTAGTTTCGTAGTTACACCTTTTACATCCAAAAAAAATCCAGAAAGTGTGGAGCATTTTTACCAAAGCGTACTATAAAGCTTTTTGTTTTTCTCATCAAAAATCTGTACTTTCCACTTGAAACCAAATTACTTGACGTACTGTGGAAAAACCCGACTTTAAAATTACCTCTAAAACAATTCAAATTTGTTGTTTAAAAATATATAATTCAGATTTTACCTAGTCTCCTAGATGAATCGCATCACGTGAATATAATATCACCAGTAAGCAAACGAGTAATTTACAAAAATAAAATCGTTCTAACCGTATAGGAAACCGATTGAACTTATGGCAGCCTGTGATGTGAGGCATGGCCGAATAGTTCGTTACTTGTGTCATATTTGGGTCCATTGCACCCACAAGCGGATAGGGCATTGAATTAGTGCAACCCTTATACCAAGTAACAAGCTAATGTACGCCAATGCGCCAAAGGGAATTACCGCAGATAAAAATATTAATAATTTCTTCAATTCGGTGCGATCATGCGGACATTTCATGAAATCATCCCATGTCCATCCGTGATGATCATTCTCTTGAGCAAGTCCTAGAAAGAAATTTAGCTTTTAAAAAGTATATTTTTTGTGGTATGACATGTTTGTTTTGTAGTTCGAATGTTATGAAATGTGAGATGATGACTGATAATCATATAAAGATTAAGTTGATTTGTTTACGAAAATAGTCACTCCGCTTCATCGTGAGCCACAAAAATCTG
>JASANE010004776.1:0-16782 GCA_030248225.1 Trileptium ribeirensis
GAATTCACAAGTAGATTAATGTTTGATATTAAATTATGGTTCAGGCCACGTTTGCGATAGTATAATACTAGTTTAGCAGCGTTGGCTTCATAATATTGGAAATTAGATTCTAACATTGTCCGCTTCCAGCCCAAAATTCGTCAATTTTGAAGAAAGATAATTGTGAAAATTTTCAAGTTCTTAGACCCCACGGGAAAATTCTACAACTATTGTCGTACTACTCAACGATGTTTTATTCCGAAAATGTCAATTACCATCATATTTATGACAACTGTTTTCGACTTTTCTTGGGTTATCCATATTTTTTCTCAATAAATGTATTATTTAATAAATTTCGATAATAAATAAAATGAAATAAATAAATAAAATTCGAATAAAACTCACCAGATGAGACGAAAACTTATTGAATTATGAGCATTTAGGTGAAATGTGTGTCTAACCCTAAAGCCTAATCCTAATTCTAATTCGTTTCTCAATGAACGGATTCAGGTGATTTTGATTCGTCTCAGCTAACCAATGCGATTCGCACGCGACATTAGTAACCCTATTGAGATTGTAGAACGTAGTGAAGCATAGGTGCACCTACGCCTTTTGCATGGACAGCCAATCAGCTCTCAATAGCACGTCGATATGCTATATCTAGATATTACACAATACCGCCCAAGTTAGAACAAAACTAACACCGGAAATGAGTTTCCCATGCCCGAAAACCCCTAAGTGAAACTTTCATACGACCAGGACATCAGAACAATTTTAGAATCTTGGGTCCAGGAACCACGAGGGTACCATACAACCCATGAACTGAAGCCTTAATCGCAGAACCAAAAGAGGCATCGGCATTCGTCATTTTGCAATGAAACGAAACCAACGAGAAAAAAAATCCAAAGTTAAGATAAAATAACCCTGCTTTCGTGAAAGGCACTAAAATCAGGTAAAAACCCTCATTTTGATCTCTGACCAGCACAAAGGGGCACCATACCCCGTACCAATGGGTTGCAGAGTAAAACCAACACCAGCAATGAGCTTTCCATGCCCGAAAACACCAAGTGAAACTATTCAGCAGCCCACGATGTCACAACAAATTTTCTAGTTCCGGGTTAAGGAACCATGCAGCTGCTATACCTGAAACCCCATAACTCCAAAACCGGATAACCTTGCTTCCGTGAAGGGTGCTAAAATAGGGTAAAAGCCCACATTTTGACCCTGACCCATACCCTAAACCAAAAACCCTCTAGGAGGTCAACGATAAATCGACAATGTCGGCTCTGAACCCCAGATCATAAAAATTGATTAAGTCGTTCCACAGTTATGGCTGATTACATACACACAGACGGAATTTAAAAACTTTCATCCCTGCAACACACAATCTCCAGTACTATCAAACTGGAAGGGGCGCCAATAACAAACTGTAGGGAGGCACCAATATCAAACTGGTGGCCAACACCACTATCAAACTGGAGAGGGGCACCACTATCAAACTGGAGGGGGCACCATTATCAAACTGCAGGGGGCACCAATAACAAAATGGAGGAGACACCAATATTAAACTGGAGAGGACACCAATATCAAACCGGAGGGGGGCACCGCTATCAAACCAGAAAGTGGCACCACCATCAAACTGGAGAGGGGCACCACTATCAAACTGGAGGGGGCACCAATAACAAACTGGAGGGGACACCATTATCAAATTGCAGGGGGCACCAATAACAAAATGGAGGAGACACCAATATTAAACTGGAGAGGGCACCAGTATATTAACCTGGAAAGGGACACCAATACCAAACTGGAAGGGGGACTACTATCAATCGAGGTTTTAAAAACACCCATTGGACCGGAAGTACGCCTAAAGGATCGTGCTTATCTCTATAACCGTTCAAAATATACTGGGAGTATTAGATTCATTTCGTTAAGTTAAATGTACCAGTGTTACATACGACATGTCGTATGTAACACTGGTTACGTACAACATGTCGTATGTAATACTGGTTACATACGACATGTCGTATGTAAGTAATATTGGTTACATATGACATGTCGCATGTAACATTGGTTACATACGACATGTCGCATGTAACATTGGTTACATACGACATGTCGTATGTAACATTGGTTACATACGACATCTCGTGTGTAACACGGGTTATATACAACATGTATGTAACACAGCTACGTACGACATGTCGTATGTAACAACAATTTTCGAGTACATGGGCGCATTATTCTGTGAATCAGCATTTACACTACGTTTTAATTAAATATTGAAAGAAAAAATTTTCGGTAATCCAAAAAATTCATTAATATGGCGAGTGGTTTTCTAAACATTTTTGTCGAGTTGAGTCAAATGGTACCAAAATTATAACCGTATCTCCAAAATTGACAACTTCTCGCTTTTGGAGGATGGGAGTGAGGCAAATGAGAAATGAACAGGAAATTGTACATGCATGGCAGATAACGTACAAACACCATTCGATGACGCGACCAGTGCGGGTATGTTGAAGTACTAATGCATAAAAAGTCCTTATTTTTTGCGTTATCTGTATTATATATGTGTCTGTAAAATGTTTGTCAGCTAATTCTGACGCAGATTCAAGTACACTAGGCGGGTGAATGATAGGAGCGACAGTGTTCATCACTGTCTTAATGCAAGGTTTAATTGAATCTATACTTCCTCACGGTAGGTAGGCTATGGAGCTCATCGATATTGTTGGCCAATGTAACCTTTAGGGGCGGAAGTGAAATGCATGCCATGCCGTTCTCGATATACTAAGCCTAAGCTAAGGTCCCTATATGAGCCATGTACTAAGCCTAAACCTAAGTCTTGGGGCTGCCCCCCGCTCTATGCTTCTCTTTTTTCTAACGCTATAACGTCCGGCCCCTAAAGGTGACATGGGCCATATTGTTTATCATCTTTTGTATTTGCTGCTACCGGGTAGTACTGTATTGGTGAAAGACTCATATAATCTTTAAGGCGGCACAGTTTTACAATATGAATGTAAAATTTTGCTGTAACATCCATTCATCACGGTTGCAGTTCTAGAATTTTCTGCTGACCTGGACATGTCTTTGTCCTCTTCATTTGATAACTTTTGTCTTACATATCACTCACTGTTAGCCTCAAATTGATGTAAAACAAGGTATTACCAGATTTATAGCTGATCATAAGCTCCTTTTTTCACACAGTTATCACTCAGCTATTTTATGCCAAACAGAGTTTCTGTCCAGCTTGGGCAGTGCAAAGAATGATTGTGACCTCCATTCGAAACATGATGTCGGATAATCTAAACAACCATCTTATTTATTCAACTTAAGTTTGTCTCTCGCCACCACTCTTACTTATGGATCTTTAGGGTAGTTGAGTGAAGAGTGACTGAGTTGGCCAACAGTCCTACGATACATTCACCGTGCACATAAGCATATATATAGTCGCTGAAGTAATTCATGACAGTGAGGACAAGATTAGATTGCTATGACGGTTTTTGTTATTAATTTTGTCTTATAGTTTCCCGTGTAGGCAGCCCAACGTTCCTACCAAAATTTGAGTTTCTTGGCGACTGGAAAATTTTTTATTTTTTCAAAATTTGAATCTTTCGCCTTGGACTACTGCTAAATTTGTAATTTGATGCATTGAACTTCTGGCAAAATTAAATCTATCTATTTAGGTTACTGCAAAAAAATTTAAATTCCCAGCATGACGATTTTCTGGAAAAGTGGAATGAATTCGATTGGCGACGGAAGCTTTACGATTATTGATTTGAAATTGGATTCAGCGAACAATTTAACTTTTTCATCGCATTCAATTTTTTGTATTAGATAGTCGAATTCCTTCTATTAAATGCGATGGGTTAGAACACACTGGAAATTGAAAATCGCCCGAAGATTCCGTGAAAAATTATCAAAATTTGCAATGTAGGAAGGATAAACGTTCAAACGTTACATTTCTGCAAAACCTCCTACAAATTAAAAAATTGTGAAGGTGCTATGTTTACGATCGTGAACAGAACATTTGCTAAAACATCTAACCCATGCCTACTGCCAGCGTAAGCTAAAAATTTAAAGTTCTAAACTACTCACCCATAGTCAACATAATCAATCGTTTTAATTAGCTTTAACATCGAAAACATTGAACCGATAGATCAAAAAATAAACCAAGTTAGGTTCAAAATACGCCTTCAATTAACAAACTGTATTGTTCGTACCAAAGCAAATAACGTGATTAAATATATATATATATGCGCGAATAATCAGACACAACGATATCACGACGCAGGCTATGAAGTTCCATGCAGTTTGATGAACATTCGCAAAGACAGCACCAAACCAATGCATCAGCGTTTAACGCCAAGCGTTGCGAGGAGTGTTTAAAAGATAAGGATAAAGATGCAATTGGCACTAGGTGACAATCCGGGTTGTTATGCAGAAGCATTGTGTGGAGGCTGGCCATGATGATTGCCCATTACACCACCCATCATCTTATCCGCCTAGACCAAAGTCTAGTACCTGTTTAACCCTCTCATGCCCACTAGGCCCAAATGGACCCAACGCCGATTGCGACTCGTTGTGTTTACTGAGTTTGTCGTATATTGTACGTTTGAACGCGTGTTGTTATTCGCTCGCATAGTGAGGTTCCTTAAGGAACCGAGCAACAGCTCTCAGACAGCTCAGTGGTTTGCGTACACAAGTTTCAACCGTGCGTTTCGGGTTCGATCCCTGGCGCACGCTTGAGTTTGTCAAACATTGCACGATACACAAATTAATTCGGGCATGAAAGGGTTAATTAAAAATTAACCTATCGCATAACTAACCCTCTCATGCCCACTAGGCCCAAATGGACCCAACGCAGATTGCGACTCGGTGTGTTTACTGAGTTTGTCGTATATTGTACGTTTGAACGCGTGTTGTTATTCGCTCGCATAGTGAGGTTCCTTAAGGAACCGAGCAACAGCTCTCAGACAGCTCAGTGGTTTGCGTACACAAGTTTCAACCGTGCGTTTCGGGTTCGATCCCTGGCACACGCTTGAGTTTGTCAAACATTGCACGATACACAAATTAATTCGGGCATGAAAGGGTTAATTAAAAATTAACCTATCGCATAACTAACCCTCTCATGCCCACTAGGCCCAAATGGACCCAACGCAGATTGCGACTCGTTGTGTTTACTGAGTTTGTCGTATATTGTACGTTTGAACGCGTGTTGTTATTCGCTCGCATAGTGAGGTTCCTTAAGGAACCGAGCAACAGCTCTCAGACAGCTCAGTGGTTTGCGTACACAAGTTTCAACCGTGCGTTTCGGGTTCGATCCCTGGCACACGCTTGAGTTTGTCAAACATTGCACGATACACAAATTAATTCGGGCATGAAAGGGTTAACGCATAGGTACTGCGAAGCAATTGTGGCTGAGTCCCTTGCCCAAGGAGATTAGCGCGACTACTGGACTCGAACTCCCGACTTCAGGATTATGAAGCAGGCGCTCTAACCACTCGGCCACGCCGCCACGAGGAGTGTTTAAGATCCAAGCAATATATAAGTTCCATGGTTAGTAAATGTAACTTCCAACTTAACGTTCGTAATACGATACATAACTCGCTGCGATCAGTAATTGTTTGATATGTACTCGAGATATAAATCAATTCAGGAAGTATGTGTTAAGTAACAGAGCAACAACTCCTAGATAGCTCAACGATTTGCTCATACCTATCGCAATAGTACTGTCGTGGTTCAGTCCATAGCACCAGATATCGTCAAATATGACACGATAGGCAAATCAATTCGAATGCGAAATGTGTTGCGGCAAAATATTTTATTACGAATTGAATTGAATTTGCCCACGAAGTTATAAAACTACATATATATACTTCTTGTAATGTCAAAGAGCGTAATATATTTTAATTACTGGTTCTTTAGCGATCAGACCATTACGAGCTCCAGAAGTAAAACCAAAGCATTTTTACAGATTCAAGAGCAATGCAACTTACGTAGAATACGCCTATATTGCCAACTATAATAGGAGGTATTAGGAGTTGCAGCTCAATCAGGAAATTGCTCAACTACATGTCACCTCCGCACACAGTGACCCATTGAGATCCAGATGCACGGAGTCATCCGCAAAATGAATATTTATCGCGGCTGAAAGAACACATACTTATTTTAATGGATAACACTATAAGCCCATATGGAACTGACGTCACGTTTTTCCCCATTGTTACACGTGGGGGAGCTAACTTGAGATGATCCGATTAGTGATGGGCAGGGATGTGGTTTAACATTAAGGGTACCCAGGTAAATTGTAGGATATTTGTAAGATAATCTGAATATGAATAGCCACATCCTATAATTTCTTTGATTTAAACTTTAAAATCTGTGTATCAGACTTTGCCATTCACTATTACAGGTGTATTTTATGACGTATTAACAATTTTAACAATAAAAAATCTAAAATTTTAAAAATTCAATTTGTTGGTCTAAATGATCAGGGGAGGTCTCGAGGATCACAAAAATGCTAAAATTTCCAGAATCTGACCATTTTTGGGCAAATGCGGGCTGGGGGATGATGGAAAAAACATTTCAGTAAACCGGAAATATATAGTCAACACCATTTCATGTTATAGTTAACACCAATTTATGCAAAATAAAGTAAAAATTACGGATATTTCTGGTATCTTGGAGATCTTGATGGGATGCCAGAAAATCGATAGAACTTAATTGTAAACCAGAGAATCGGTATTAGCAAAGATTCCCAGCTCGCAAGTTAATATCCAAACAACCGGTGATACACACCTAATTTCGGACAGAATGTGGAAGTCTCAATGCGAATGTTAGTAAAGCTTTTGTTTTTAGTGTGTAACTCCAAAAACAGTGTTTTTGAGAAAAACGCAGCCGAAGTTGTCAGCATATATAAATTAAATAACACGTATTTCGACGCAAAATTTTTACACTTTCGTCACAAAATCACCAGCTCGGGTCAGAATGACTTTTCAGTAACACAAAAATACAAAACCCGAGCTCACGGGTCATCCTGGGGTGTACAGAATGACGTTTTGGGGTCGAGGGATGCAATCACCGGGTCGGGAACCAGGAAACCATATTTTTGACTAAAAATAGTCCATTGGAGCGAAAATCACTTATCGACATTATTCAGATGCAGTAAAAATGTGTTGTGTGGCGACATCTCGGAGTCGCAAGAAGGACAATATGGGGTCGAGAAACACAACTTTGGGCTTGAGGAGTTCGGTATATAATTTTGATCAAACGTTGATCAAATAAAAATAGCCATTTCGGGGTTAAAGATTACTTTTCTGTGCTAAGTTGACCCCATGTGAATTTGCAATGTATTGCATTTCTATTAGATGTCTTTCACCGCAATTGCTACCCGCGAATGTTCTATGGCAGCCTGAAATCCGGAGAGTCAAACGTACATAAACTGGAGTTACAGGTTTTATTGCTATTGTTAATTTCCAAATAAAGCGCGAAATGCGGCATCTCCCTCAGACGTGCATATACGGCATTCTTGCTTTGGGCAGATGGAGATGCAGCTTTTTACCCAGACAGCACTAGGTTTGCAGGGCTTAGAGATAGGTCAAAATTAACTCACATTGGAACACTACGCAAAGTTATCAATAAGGTACGCCTCAGAGTCGAGTCACACCCTTTTCCATAGCACGGTAGATTTGTAAGTGTTTTTACCGAGCGGTAACAAAAGAATTTAACCAGGAGGAGGTGGATCAGGGCACGAACAGGAACCACCTGGTTTTTGTCGGCGCAGTTGAAAATTTCAGAGCCCCATCATCCTACCCAATTTGGTGAGCCCAGTATCCAGGCCTGATTACTTTCGCTATGCCCCACGGACAACCACGTCTACCTTATAAAATTCGCGCATTTTTTGTAGAAAGGTAACTCTACCGCTGGTAGATCGATAGATCTATTCGTGGCTCCTTACTTACCATACTTACAAACTCGCAACATATTTTGCCATCGAACTTGCATTTAGATGACATTCTCAACGTTAGTGTGGTTCCTTCCTACCCAATAACCACCGACCACCATGTGTTAGTCAGCCAAATGGCTAAAGGCATCAGAAAAATTCACAATCAATGCAGTATTTTGGTTTTCTAGAGGACCATTAATCTGAGACGACCAAATGAAGCACTTGTGCTAAGGCAAACATAGTATATATACACTAAAATTAGCCGCTTAAAACCAAAATGTATCGATAACGATAAAAACGTCATTTCGGAATTCTCGAACCAAGATTTGTCGTTTTCTACAAGAAAAATTTTGCATCTGACTTTTGAACAATCAATTTCATTATAACCATTATAAATACGAAGAATAACCATGCTCAACCGAAGACCTACCCAAAATTATTAATGTTCATTTCATAAGTCAATGAGATATTAGTGTTATAATGCAATATAATGTGATTAAATATCTACTATCTAGCGAAACCACAGCGGTGAGAACGGGCACCGCGAAATCGGCGGGGAAAGAAGACCCTGTTGAGCTTGACTATAATAAGTATAGCAACATATTTCAGCTCTATAATAATGCAAGAATAACCAAGTGACATAATATAAACTAAACCCATCACTACGTATATAATATATAAAAAAGAGTCAGATGTGCCACACCAGTACAATTATTAATGTCGAACTTTTAGCATTGACTGTGACCGAATAATCAATATTCATATAACAACATGGATAAATGAGTGAACCGCAACACCACGTTTCGGATAACTGCTGTGGCATCGAATTTCTTAATAAGAAAAGCAAAGCAAAAAATAAGAATTCTTTTGATTGGAAACCGTTTTTACTTTTCCGTTAGATCCTTTTGTAACTACATAATATGAGTTTGTTGTCCAATATATTTATTACCTGGGATACACTGAGACATACAGTTGGTCGTTGTATCTCCACTGCTCGAGAATCATGTAATTTTGAACCTGTCAATTTTCTTATAAGCATTCCGAAAATGAATGACATGATCAATCCAAGGTCTATCACAATTCATGAATACCCATTTATTATGTTACCTGCAATATTCAAACTATTAATTTGCTTTGGAAAGTCATAATGAATACTGAACAATAGTGAATTTGATAAACAATGGTACTATGAGTTGTTTCGAGGTGACATATATTTTTTATTCCATTTTCCAAAAAAAGGCTACCTATAGGCTCAAAAATTTTGTCGAAGACTTAACAATTACGAGACTTTCCCGTTAGCCCCACCGTCAGACAGAAATTCGTCAATTTTGGGGACATAACGATTGATACCATTCGACTCAGCTAGACCAGAAGCTTCAGAAAATTTTCATTTCGTCCAGTTTTATGACAAAAATTTTTGATTTTATGCGTTTGTTGCTTGATGCCCGAAATTTTTGAGAAAAATTTTATATATCATTCGAGCCGTATTTGCCAGCTGAGTCGAGCGATGGCAAAATCAGCTAATCGATTTATGCGTTGACGACTTAGGCTTAGCCGCACGCTTACGATTTAACATAAATGGTAATAATACTTTAACTTATGACTATTGCACTGATTTACCACCATTCGACTTAGGTCATTAATGCGGTTCGAATGTTATTAAAAATTCCACAATTATTGAAAAATCTTACGAAAACTTCGGGTACCGAAAGCATTCAATGCAATGCATATGCATTGTTTGCTTAACCAGCTCGTCGAGCTGAGTCGAATGGTACGAAAACCAAAATTGACCAATTTTGGCCTGCGGGGCCTAACAGAAAAAACCCACAAATACGGTTTATCTTGTTCGTATAAGATTATTAATTGACAATTAATGATACATACAATGTCAGCCAGATATAATCCGATATTCTATCGACGCTCAAAACACGCTATGACACTGTTCGCTCGAAATGTATCATTCATGTATGGTGCATACTGCATTTCCTGGGTGCTTGCTCGGTGCCCTATCGATAATAGCTCGTTTAAAATGCGCAAGATTTCTGGCGCTAATTGCATTTCCTTGGTTCTCGCTATGTGTTCTCCCGATGCCCGCTCGATCGAAAGACTATAGTTATTTCTTACGCATACCGTAAAGTTCATGCGAGGAACGACGGTCGACATTTCAGAGAACAAGAATCATTCGAAGCAAGTTTATGGATTTTCTTGCACACCTTTAGAACGGGCAGAAGCAAGAACCTTTAGTGCTTATGAACAATAACGAGCTAATGAATTTAAGGAGACTCCACCAACAATCCTATTTTTTAATTTCACAAAAAAATGTTACAGAACTCTTTCTAATCGATTACAATTTGGTTTAAAACTGTCCGAGAACACGCAGCTCTGCGATTGAAATCTAGTCGTCTGTGTTCGCGGAAATTTAAGTAAAGTTACAGATATTTTTGAAAACGAAAATTTGTCAGATGAATTAAGCAAATTTTGTTCGCAAACACCAGGGCCGTAACTATACGATCAACTTGTTTGTACGTGACCATTGTATATACTAAACTTGTTCGCGAAAACTGAATAATCCATTTGCAACGTTGACATGCATTAGGGAACCGAATTTCGGCAAATTGAACGTTGTCAAATTATTCTGTTTGAGCACAAGGTATAATTTCCGGCACTTGGATTTTATTTCACCAATTTCCGGTAAGCGAAAAACCGAACGAAACTCAGCATTTTTCCAACGACAAGCGCGTGCGATTCCATATCGGTTATTACAAAAAAGGATGATTGGTGTGGTCACGTTAACTTTACTTACACATATGTTTGTTCAAATTTACAACCTTTATCACTACATGCATGTTTCGTCTACCCCGTTCGCTACGCACGTTTCGTTTACAACGTCGATATGACTGTATACATGACATTGTTCGTTGCAAATAGCGGGGTTGTACCGATCTCCGCTTCCCTAACTTTTCAACTGGTACGAGGTCCAGAGTTGTAACTGGAGTCAAAAGTGCTACCCAGGCAATCAGTTATATTCGCACGTATGCTAATCAATTTCTCGACCCGAGAGCAATGGACGAGCCATCCTGGCTCAGGTTTAAGCTCACAAACTTACCATCGATAGTTCGACGCTCTACTGATTAATGTACATATTTATATCGCTTGATGCGTGTTTACTAGACAGCATTAAATTTTGAACATCTCCACGAACACGCAATGCTACAAAATACAGCATTACATGAATTTTGACCATGGATTCGAAACGATGCAGAACATATCTGATTACATGTACATAATCTGATCACATGTATATAACATTATCCATCGAACCCTATTCGAACAAAGAACTGCACATCCGGCACACATCAGGAGATATTATGCGCTCATAATACACAATCAGAATAATATAACCAAGACGAGCAAAACGTCCCGACTCCTAGCTGTGTATTGTAATCCCATCATACTCTGTAATTTGTCAAAACTACGTTTAGCGGCCACCTACATCACTGCAAGCGGTCAGCCTGATATCACTATAACACAATAAATGATATGACGTCTCCCACCTTGCTTCTTCAACCAATTCACTAAAGCGCTTAAAAATTACATCAAATTCCTCAAGCCATACTCGCAGCATTGCTGGATTTTCATAGTCGTAATAATTATTATCAATTTTATTCAATGCTGTTTCGCTAACGTCTTTAGTTGTTGTAAGTTTTCCGGCCACAAAAAATGCGAAGCAACAAGCTTCGATTTCGTGTCTGGCTGTACTTTCTTCAGGCAGTGAAATAACAATATTGTATCGTTTTCGTTTCCCAAAAGAGTTAATGGAATGGTAGTTAATTAAGTAGTTTCGAAGCTCAAATGTGTGCCATACAGCCATGTTTTCAGCGCCGTTCTTTGAATCAATGAATAAATCCTTCTGAAATACTCAGTTAAATTGCCGTACATATCATTCGCTGCACTAAAAAATTTAATAGCCGTACTGTGATAATTATATTTTCAACACTTCCGGATTCCAAGAATTACAGAATTAAGACATCAGGCGAATCCTTCCTACGTGCACAATTTCGAGAACACTATGAAAAATTTACTATGAGTTAGAAATCAACCATGTTAGAAAAACCATTTTCTATCAACACTCATCAAAACCACTCAAACGTCAAAATCTGCGTTCAGTAAAACGAAACTACCTTCCAGATTTATTCATAAAAATACTCTTGGTTTTGACAATAAATTAAACAGAGTATTTAAACAATGAAGCTTAAACTCCAGCGCTAATAAAGCATAATTTGAGCAACTGATTTAAGGATATAACATTATAATTTTACTAATAAAGGTTGTTGAGACACCAAGCCTACAAATGCTCGGCAAATAGACTAAAATGACATTTCACATCGACACTGACGAGAGTTTTACATGACAATATCCTCATCTAATGTAGTTCTTAGCAGCTTTACGCGTGGTTTTGCTAAACCGGTAAGAAGCTCTTGAGAACAAATCAAACCAAGTTACATATTTAGAGAAACAAAACTTGCCATCAACACTTTCGCAATGCGAGACCAAGTTTCACACCAATGCCAAACCAGACATACAGTTGGTACAAACAGAAATAAAACATAATGCTTCGCGAATAGTTGCTAACTTCTGACCGTACTTGCAATGCACCTCAAGCAGCATTTTTGAGAAAGCTTATGTAAACTAAGGCCATTTAAAATTAGAACAACTTTACTTGACAGTCCACAGTGGGGGGACCCCCCACTTTCCAAATGACAACATGTTCGTGAGATTTTCCCCCATGTCCGCCCCCCATTCGGCCAACACCACCCATGTTCAACAAATTCTAAAAATTTTTTTGTCTAAAAATTTTTGTTTTTGTTAGCAAATTGTTTTTTAAGCTTTAATTACCACTATTTATAATGCTAAAATATCGTTTTTAGCTTGAAAATACATTCGTGGTAGTAAAAATGCATGAAAATATGGAAATATTTAGTGTTTATAAACAAAATTTATCCCCCACTTTTAATTTTCCCCAAGAATGATCATGGGGGTCCCCCGGAGTCCCCCACTTTTCGGAGGGCTATGGACAGGTCAGCTTTATATGCAAAAATGGTTTTACACCCATGTAATGGTATCCCGGAAGCTGAAGACCATGATACTAATGCAATATCTTGGCGCGCTTTCATCAACAATTTAGTCTTGAGATTTGACAAGACATACGTTGCTACTACTGTTGTCCATTCAAAAAATATTTTTGCTGATAAAAATCAATAGTGCCAGGATGGACAAAATTCACATCTCATAAACTTACCAATCCACCACCGTAAACAACGTGACACTCCTTCATTGAACGCTTCCATGGCACAAAGTCTGCTAGTAATGGCTCTGACATATTGACATCATCCACCGTAGGCAATCGGTCCATATTGTTCTGAACAAATCCGTCAAATAACAACTTCAACCGCTTCCGATTAAAAGTTTTCATTCGTATTGCTCGAACAGCTCGATAGTTGCACCAAATGTGCACTGATGCGCCAATAGAAAATATGAGCCAAATTGTTGATGGTGATATGTGCTCCAGATAAGGCACCAACATAAGGCTAAATACGAGTGCTGAGAGATTGACAAGTGTTTCTTGGCTGCCATCTTTGGCTGAAAATATCGCGATAAACGCATGACACTAATCAGATACTGTATTATTCATCTATTTAATCTTGAAAGTCAAAAATTGCATTATAAATTTTCCGGTTCAGTTAAATCTGTGAGTTTAAGGTTCATGACGTTTGAACAATATACTGTGTAATATATTGCACAATGTCCACATTATTAAGAAAATGTGTTGGGGTATTGAAACGGAGCGAGCGAAACGAGCTGATTTTCCACTGGTGGGCTAAGGGGAAAATCGTGAAAATTTCTTTTTTGTTTGTTTCTGTTATTCATAACTTATCGTCACGTAGATAGATATCGATAAATGTTTTGACTAGCAAAAGTGATGAGGATGTGCTTTTACTTCAACGCGAACAGTTCCGCCCATATTCAGCGTCAAAATGACAGAAAACACATTTTTAATGGTTCTTTTCCAAATTTGGCCATACGGTACCAGCCTTTTTCAAATCATATCCCGTGACATAGGCTTCGCATAGAAAAAACGAATCATCTCATCGAGACTTACAACTTTGCTGACCACGAGACTTTTTGTGAAACCACTGCCTGGGTTGCTGTAGCTTCGAATACGGCTCGTGGACCCTTTGCCAGAATCAGCGATTTTTCAAATTTCGACACGTTGTTGGGTGGCTTACCTTACAACGAGTATCAGGTAGGTTATCAAATACGCTGAATACGACGACTTTGCTATTTGGAGTCCAACTTCACAATAGTATACCTTTTTATAGGGTTTCAAGGATTTTACGGTCGACGAACCCGATTTCTAAAACGTAGCGAGTTGTCATTTGTTTGGTTATTCATTGCTTGCAGCGCTTCTCTACTTTGCCTACACTAGAGTTTAGAACCAGTCGATAAGTAATATTTTCAAGACTAAGAGGTATAATAACAGCGCGATGATGTTTTAACTAATCGTGCGTTAACAAACTCGTTCTGTACATTCTTCGAGTTTCAAAATCTACCACGAATAACCTCCGAAAACAGAGCCTGTGCTGTAGTAGTTGATGAAATGGCAAGAACCGAAGTTTGCTGTTTTTAATAATAATAATAAATAAATACCCATACATACCCGAAACATCAGCTAAATTATTGGCAACTGCTTGGTGTTGTGTTAGAGCAGCGCGTGTTGCCCCTCCAGCGACTCCGACGAGTGACCGCGTTACGTTTGCCAAACAAAGTACAGCGGTTACGTACGGTTTGAAATATTGGGACGCCATGTCTAGTCCAATTGCAATGTCGTTGAGAATGTCTGCAAACAGCCGCCATTTCTACAATAATTATTGACGCAACACATGTAAAGGAACAGTAATAAGGTATACGCTTGATGTTTGTGCGGGTCGCTGCAGCATCTAACTTGAGCGGGCGGAATATGTACGCTAATTAGACTAATGTATCGTGCATACCTAACCCCGGACTTCGAGACAGTGTTGAAATCTATGATGTGAAGCTGGAGCTGTTATAGAGATGTGCTGCTATTAAAGCAAAGTTTTAATAACTCTAACACGGATCGGTGCTGTTGGCCTAATCTTGAAAGTGCCACATAAGTTAAGGTATTTTGATTACGCCATCCATCACGTAATTGCCGTTTTTATATTATTAAACTCGGTGGCCAAAAGAACATGAGCTTAAGACATTCTTCGTAAAGCTCTATTCGCCGTGCATTTAAAAAAATTGTCGATAAGATATGGTATTAAAGCATGCATCAACAAGTGTATGTTGGCGTTATTCGACAAATAGCACTATCATATGCAAGTCAGAAAATTGAGCCAAATGGGCACAGTAGCAGGCGATAAAATAATTAAACTAATATTATCTTCCATTGTGACGTTTTTCATAATTAAGATTAAAAAAACCGGAAAAATTATCTTACTACGCCTGCGATATTAAATGATTAATCTGTGCAATAAAATAAATCCAACTTCAGTTAACACCGCAGAGACTAAGCCAGGTCGTTTGTACACATGCGACATTGAACGAAAAAATGTCCCATTAGTAACGTATATTTATTTTACTTTCGAGTCAGAATCAAATTCTGATCCGCGAATCCATGCAAAAACAATTCGTCCGACCATTCCAGCGCCATCTTTTAGCAACCAAGTAACAGTTGCACCCATTACTGTTGCTGCACTGTCACCAACTCCTACGCCAGACAAAACTGCGCGCGCAGCGAGGGTACCTGCAATATAATATTCATAGCTAGGCTGTAATCCAAATGGAAATATAACGCCATCACGCTTGCAATGCTTAATCCATACACCTATGTCTTTAAATTTGACCCAGTTAATTCAAAATAGCGCCCTGTGCGTTATCGAATTTGACTAAAATCATATATACAATAAAAGAGTTTACATTACAGTCAGCAGTTACACTGAACATTGGAGCACGCAATTTGTTGTATTATTTAGGCATAATGTGTCAGCAATAGCCATGGAAACACTGAAATATAATTCATACAGAGCTTTAGAAACAAATTGGGTCAGAAACCGCGAATGTAAAAATCAGTAATTCTGACTATGTTTTTGCACACTGAGTAACCGTGATAATAATATATAAAATAATTCATTACTACTATATTTATTACTAAAACAGTGCATTAAGGCCATAAGATATTTCAGGGTCCACATGGGGTTTTTAAATTTATTAATAAAGTCGTTCAAACGGAACGCTACTTTTTCTGGGTAACTCACAAAAATTCCAGATAAGATCCGTACAATTTTGGGCACTAAAGAAAAACGCTAGCCTTTTGGTATCACTGACATAGCTTTTCACATGGCCTATAAAGCAAGAAACCTAATTCCATACGTTTAGCCGATTTAAAAAATTCGGATTACTAACGTCGGTTTGTATTAGTATATATATTTTATGTTGCCACAGCAGTCAATATTGTTCTTTCATCACCTTGTGGACAGCGCAAAAGAATTATACACACGACAAGTTATCATGAAACACGGGCGGGCTACATGATTTCACTGACCGTGACCAGTATATGTGAAATTTGTTTTTAAACCAAGACGTAGACACTGTGTTAGGGCAGCGTTTTTAAGAAGTTGATCAGTCCTTTAGTTTGGGTTATGCAAAGCTTAAAAGAAAGGAGCCTTGGTACAATGTTTCTTAATTTCAAAAATTCCTTACTCAGGGAATAATAGGATCCGAATTTTACAGGAACCGGAACCAGCAACCGGAAACGTCCATTTAAACCGGATCCGGTACCT
>JASANE010004778.1:0-16724 GCA_030248225.1 Trileptium ribeirensis
AATGCTGCATAATACATACTAAGGCAATAGGATAAGCGATAGAGAGAGGCAAAAAAAACGACCAAGAGAAGGAAGAGGCGCAGACGCGAACCGCCTATTGCCCCTTATGCCCGGAACGACCCCAGGGTTAGGAAATAAATCTAGGAAACCAACCGACAGGGCTCGGAGTGCCCGTGTGTCGAGCCCCCTATGCAATCGGCCGCGGAGTCGAACTAAATTGAAGTAACCAGGCTCGCCTGTGGGGGCGGCCCCGAAAAATTCCCGTTGCGATCGCATCGTGTCGTTTCACACCACGCCAATGCCCCCACCGTCCAGAATCGGACGACTTATGGTGCCCCTTTTCTTTTGTTTTCCTTTCGGTCAATCCTATAGCTTGTTTGGCGGAACCTTGCTAGACAAAGGCACCCTAACAAAAAGGATGGATCGATGTGTAGGCGCCGAATCCATTGAATCGCTAGGATGAACTGGTCAGAAGCAACTCATTGCCGGTTTTGATCCGAATAGTGACTCAGCGGCGTTTCTGTGTTGCTAGCGTAATACTCGCGTGGTTCAGCCTTGGCGCCGTTTTTTCCTTGTTCCCCGTCTTGTTTCCATCATCGCGTGCAACGAGACGTTGTTTCAGGTTGCACTCTTTAAGGAGTATTTTCCGAAGCACTCTAGGGCCCCGCCTTTCGCGTCCTATAGCTGAGAAGAGTAGCTAAAATTGAGCTGAAGCAAGGATAACCGCAACTAGTCTGCGAATGCGTGGGTATCTGCACGCTCCGTCCCCGTCTCGTTCCATTTTTGTTCAACACCCCGGGCCCCACCATCTACCGAATCAAAGCGACAACAGCGAATTACTATTAGGCTCTCCGCATGTGACTTACCGAGCCCGCTTCGATATCCGACAGGGAACACTCGTCCATCCGATAAATTTTAGTCCGGTGATCGCAACGATGATAGCCGCTTTAGAGAATTCTTAAAACCCTTACGCACTACCCACGAACTTCCTATAGGCTCAATTTTCTCTTTTTTAGACCTCTCGCACTTGGGATTTGTTGAGACGCCCACTCACTTAACTCATGTATCGTGCTCACGCATTTGCATCCTAACAGTTTGTGTGCTTTGTTATTTTAGTGCCGACCCTGGAACAGTTGGCTCTGCTGCCAGCCAATTCTTCGAGTTCTCCCTGCAGCAGTGGCGCATAGCCTCACCCTGTACGCACGTAGTCGTGGGCACTTTTTCATGATCGTTCTTAATTAACCGTGTCTGCTTTGACCAACTAATCAAGTATCATTGACATTAATATTCGAATTGTCGTCTTTAATCAATTTCAACGGAACCGTCCTAATTTTCCCATCCGGATCTATTCTACTGACATCAGCGCTTACCGTACTTTCTCGGCTGAACTTGGATCGTTGAGCTTTTTTGGATCGAGCCTTGTTACGCTGTCTGACTGGATGACATTCCACACTACTCGGTACTGCTTTTGCTTAGCTACACGCCATGTTTTCGGGACTCCGTCAACGATTGCTCATCGTCGACCATTTATTGGACTTTTATTTGGAACTGTTGTTGTGCCCACTATTGCTGACGAGACTGCTAGCTTCTTGAGTCTGACCAAGACTAGGCTCGAAAATTCAGGAACTCACGGTCCACCCTTGAGGTTACGATAGCCGGGGTCGTATGGGCATGATGTTAGGAAGTTGTGCCATGCAGCTGCGTCCCGTTATTAGATACAGTCCTGCCCAAAATCAGTGCAATCGAAAACGATCGACATTTCGTCTAATCGGAATGGATCGAATTTAATTAATCAAAAATAGCCAAACTTTGTATTTAAAATTTATTTATTGCATATGCGCTAATGCATCATTTTACGATAAGAAGCGTACGCCAGGGTTAAATTATGTAACGCGTCCAACTAAGCAAGTTTGAGTGAACTAAAACTTACCTTGACTACTAAGACTTAGGTAGTCGTGAAGTGACAAACAGAAAGTTAACATAGGCTCTGCGTGACGAACGGAGGGTTGAGGTGAGCCGTCAATTGAGAAATTTTATCTAGTCTGTGATTAGTGTAATAGCATTTTCACACTGATTTTAAGTTATATATTTGTTATTCATATATACAATTAACGTCTTAAAAGCAGTATTCGCCTTTGGCGTATGACTTAGATCGTATAGTAAAACGTAGTGTTCGCGGACTAAATAGTACTTGGATTATAATATAGCGGCTCAGCTAAACGCCTTATGACAAAAGCACAGTCCGGCTCGACAGTATATGACAAAACATACCTAGCTGGGCTATCGAAATTTTAATTAGTCGAGCTGGACTGTTTACGTGACAGCTAGCCCATTTGAACGCATGACATTGTTAGGACCATGCGCACACATTTGATCGTAAATTATGCATAAAATACAAATTGATACAAATTTGTTCAATCGCAATCGATGCTTCATCGAAATTTCGATCGATGATTTATGGCTGTACCTTTAGGTTCGTTAGCTGCATTGCATCAGAGTCTAGTTTCTTACAGAAGTCAGAGATAATATCTATCTTCTGCTGTCTATGCTCTCCTGGCGTCTTTTCTTGTACGAGCATTTTCTCATCGATCTTATGCGGCATTTACGTTATAAAGGATCCCCATGTAAAAGTTTCGTCCCCAATGGGCTAGACCACACAAGACTAGTGGTATACAGTATATATATACCTACACTATAATAATACAATACATGATGTATGAGTCACCATCAGCGTAGGTATAGTGTCTTAATCTACTTATTGTTTTTTTTGCTGTCGGTGTCAAGGACACCATGCACAAACCCATTATATATATAATGCGTATAAATAACAGCATGATGTAGCTAACACCTTATAAATTTTATGGTGTAGTCTACACCATACTATTATCGACATTATACTACCTATGTATACTATCTGAAAATACCATCAGAAACACTATGGTGTCCAAGACAGTATATAATTTATGGTGGAAGGGACATACAGGGTGACAAAACTTTCACATGAAGGGTCCTTTATAACGTAAACGCTTCATTACTTCCACAATGTAGCCACCTAAGGTCACATGTACTGTGTAGCTCTGGGCCATATATAGTGCCACAAGTACGTCGTGGTCAGTAAAGTTGTAGATCTGAGCTGTATGGTAGTATCGGTTTTTCGATACGAAGACTGTAGCAACGAGATATGGGCTGCGAAAAACGTGTACCTGTATCCCCAAATTTGGCAAAGAACCTTAAAAACCGTTGTACCATTTTGACCCCGAAGATGTGGTCGGAGCCGTTCGCGTTCAACTAAAGGACACATCATCACATTTACTAACGAACAAAAAAATTTCATCAAAACATATCCATGAGTTATGAATGACAGAAACAGATTAAAAAAGTAAATTTTCATGATTTTCTCCCTATCGATCTCAGTGAAACTCCGCTTGCTCCGTTTCAATTACAACAACTAAAAGCTCAACAGACGTCCGCAAAAACACAGTTTTTAAAAAGCTAATATCAAACAATAACGATATTATAAATTAATCTTCAAAATAAATAAACCAATCTAGTCGTAGAAAAATTCTCGTGCAGTTGCAACACATGGTGGTGGGTGTTATAGTTATAACCATGTTAAACAGCGGAAACTGATCATATAAAATACTGTGATAATTGCAGATTGATACCGCTTGAATATACAAGTTACGATTATCTTTTAGAGTAATTAACGTTTAGATCTAACAATGCTATAGGTACCATCGGATAACGTTTTTCAACTATATACGATTACGAATCCTAGCTAATGTCTTTTTAATACCGAAAGCCAAGAAGACTTGCGGCCTACAATTAAGACGCTCTAAATAAACCCAATTTTCTTCTTTATAAGTAAAGTTTCAGTATTTTCCAAACCCGTCGTTTGCTCTACGGCAAAAATCGGTAAATATTTAGGAGAAAATTCAGCAAATTTAAGGAAATTCAACAAATTTAGGGAAATAGAGTACAAAGCATTTTCACAACCACGGTCCCTTGCATACATCCGGGGGACACGGTTACAAAACTTTTGGTGACGTAGTACTGCATATTTTGGTACATGAATTTTACTGTATATATAAGCCGAAAGAATTGGATTGAACATCGAGATATATGTTTCCCAGAAAATAGACTAAAGTCACAGAAACCGCGACATAATATTAATAATCTATTTACGTTATTAAGTGAGCGATAGTCCAAATTTTGATTAACCATTTACCGCATAAATCAACGTGTATTTCGCGCAATACAGAACAAACTTTTGCAGGAGCGGATAACTGGACTTGTATCATTAGGGTGCTTTCACGATATGCAAGTCACTACGCCATCTAAGAATTGTTGCTCGGTTTCATAAGGAACTTCGTAAAGCGAGCGAAAACAACGCACGTGAGAACACGCGCGCATAAAATGTCGGATAGCGTATAGCATCACAATGTACACTGTATCAAATGTGTTACACAATGTGGGAAAGAAATTAATAGTCGACCAATAGTGGAAATTTGGATTAATCAAGAACGTTTAGCATTTTACTGTGCCCCTTCTGAACACACGTTCTTTTATCACTGTTATACCGCTAAAACCAAATGCTTCTACCCGTCCAAACATGTCGAGCATTTCTAAAGATTAGGATTCACAAAAGTGATCTGATCAAAGTATTCAGACGACGTTTTAGATATTACTAGATTTTCAGAACACAGTCTATAAAACAGGGTAAGGACAAGGGATCCGCCGAATAATAGATTTCGCCGAATATTCGGCCAAATGCCGAACAATTGATATCTATATTTTATGTTTTATAATATTCTATCTTCACCAATTCAATATGTTAGGTTAAAAATATTAATTAGACAAATCAATGGAAAAGTGCAAACGTGTGGTTTTGCCCAGCGAACGTTATTTTTCGCTGCGTATAAATAGTTCAGTGCGTTTTGCTGTAGCTAAGTTTTTGTTTTGGTTGCATTGATGCTTAGATTGCAATCTATACCCCCAACCGCATTGCTAAAATTTATTCAACAACAAGAATGTGAATACTGTGACAGCGAAAGCGAAGAACAACAAATCTCGCGAAATCCGGCTATTTTTATGATAATTTAGCTTTAATTACAAATGACATGCTCTCTCCCAATGTTAATGATGCCCTCAACACCATAGCTGATTTATTCTAGAATCTAAAACGAATTCAAACAATTGTTTCATATAAACTAAAAACTAATGCCCTTTTATAACAATTACATTATTTAATAAATTCAAAATAGATAATGATGACCACAGTGATTATGTAATAGATTATATTACAAACGATAGAACCATTTATGCATTCTTAATGGAAGCGAATATATTTTTCCTGTAAAACAACAGTGATACCGGCAATGTATAAAACCAAGCGGATAACACAAAAAAAATTTTACCATGCGACAACAAAGCTAGCCATTACCTTCAATACGATGTATAAACAGTTCCAAGCAGTTGCCATAATACGTGACTAAAGTCTGTTATCTAAAAATTAACGATATAAAGATGTCTACGATGAAACACATTATATGCAAGCGAACAAGAGTTGACCACGCAGTCAACATACTGACGTTCAAGGTTTCAGAAATACGCAACTAATGTTTAAGTTCGCAAACTTCCGAAGAAGCATGCGCCCAATGAACGCGGATGGCAGTGAACCGTAATAAATAAACTGCTAATCAATTAGCATATTATAAAGTAAACTCAGAAAATTGCCACAGCAGTACAAATAAACGTCGGACCGTTAGCACTATGACCGAGCAGTAATTTGTAAGCGTAAAAGTTAGGATTTTCCAATTCAGTGTGCCCTGGCACCACAACTGGATTAACTACAGTTAAGATTTTTTAAGAAAATGAATAGAATATGATTTAATCTTTAATATTAAAAGAAAAAAGTATGTAGTTATGTAAACCCATCACTGGATTTATAGGTCGGTCGATTTCACCGGGGGCGGATTCCCAAACGTTGCGCCAAAGTTTTTGGTTCAGCATAACTCAGCGGCCGGAATTCGAATGCTGACACCCGTATAGTGTCCGTATGGAGTTGCTTACGTTTAAAGGTTATATCAATATCAAGCTGCACATGTTTCATTGTGGTGCTAGTAGTCTGCAAAATGTTCCCAATCAATTTGATATATCTTATTAATAAAGAAACGATAGAACGAATGCATTCGCCGGCTGCTTGAACTTTCAGCCGAGAAGAGACGCCTTCAATCTATAGCAAAAATGACGTGTCTACGAAATGCCGGAAACTGGAGGACCATAATTGCGTCGCTGCAGTAACTTCCCGGAGCTGCAGAGACACGTCTGGAAGTAATGAGTAACGTTTTAAGGTTTAACGCTTTGGAAACGCAACCAGATATATGTCATATCGATTAAAAAGATCTGTTGCAGAACTCTAGTGCCACGCCGAAACCAGTGTAGCATTGCAGTGTCACCAAGAAAACCATTCGCGAGTCATACGATAGCGCTAATTTTGCCATAATGCCGGTGTATATTGATATTACCATTAAGCGTAAACAACTCCATACGAACACTATACGGGTGTCAGCATTCGAATTCCGATGCTGACTTATGCTGAACGAGAACCTATGGCACAACGTTTGGGAATCCGCCCCCGTGAGAAATCTGACGGACCTATACATGCAGTAACTACTTTTGCTAATAATTAAAACATTCTATATTCACTTTCTTAAAAAACCTTTACTGCAGTTACCCTTACTGAGTGCTGGAGCACGTCAATCGAAAAATCCTAACCTTTACACTTACATATTACTACTTGATCGAAGTAAGTGCTAAAGGCCCGACATCGTTTTGTACTGCTATGTCAAATTTCTGAGCGCACTTTATATACTCATTGGTATATTATACGCACTTAATTATGGTTCACTATTATCCGCCATCATTAGGAGCATTCTTCTTCGCAAGTTTACGACCTTAACAATTAGTTGCGTATTTCTAATGGAATATGCAGCTTTAAACGTCAGTATGATGACCGCGTGGTCAACACTTCTTCGAGTACATAATGTGGTTCATCATACACTATATCGTTAGTTTTTAGATAACAGGCCTTAGTGGCATAATGACAATAAATTATCTGCAACTGCGCATATTTCTCATTGAAGGTAATGGTTGGCTTTGCCGTCGCATAGTAAAATTTTTTGTGATATCCGTTTGGTTTCATACACTATCGGTATCCCTGTTATTTTACAGTAAACATAGATTCGTTTCCATGAGAGTGGATAAGTTGTTGTTCGATCGTATGTAACAGAATCTATTACATAATCATTGTGGTTATCATAATATATCTGTTTGATTTTAATGTATAAATGTTACAAAAGCGCAGTAGTTTCTTGTTTATATAAAAGAAAAATTATTTTAATTCTTTAATTAAAGAATTTGAATTATTTAATTGATTAAAATTATTCTCGAATTTAGCTTTGCGATGCAACGTTGCGTTGCAAAAAGTCCAACACAGTCGTCTCCATTTGTTCAAAAAATGCCGGAGTCCTCACACCGTGCCGCTCCGTAGGAAATAGCTGAAGTTGGTAGGGCTTACCAGCGTGCATGAGCGCTGAAATTAACTCGGCAGTATGCGTAAAATGAACGTTTTCATCGATTAAGCCATGGAATAGCAAGAGCCGGCCGGGTTCGTCGGGAAAACGCTCGGCTTTATTGTTCAAACGGCCATTGTCATAGCCGGCTGGATGCGACATCGGCAAACCCATATATCGTTCAGTGTACGCCGTGTCGTACAGCTCCCATGCCGTAACTGGGCCTCCGGCGATTGCAGCACGTATAATGTCAGGCCTCTTGACAAGCGCAAATAGCGATGCGTAGCCACCATACGACCAACCTCTTATAGCTACACGCTTTAAATCGATTATACCGGTTCGCTGAGCTAATATTTGTAAGCAGTCAATCTTAAAACAAAAAAAACAGCAACTCTGCATAATTACACGCTGTACCGACTACGATTAGTTCAAGAAGTTGCCGTAAACAACACTTGTTTGTAAAAATTAATTTCTAACTGGTTCATCAAATATTGCTAGTTACTTTACAATCCTTTCAATGAGCAATTATTAATAATTTTAGCGATTTACGTTCAAAAACACTAAATTATGACAAACTTTAAATTAAAAGGACCCCAGTGCAATCAAGACGTAACAGAGTCCCCGAAAACTTCGGCCAAAAGAAACGCCATACAGACCGACATTTCCACTGGCCGGAAAATGTGACTGGAAACCACCCATATTATTCTTGAGAGAAATCTCGCCTGTAGCGTAGGAGTGGTGCGAAAGTTTCAAATACGAGAACTTATGGCATTTCATGCATGTTTTCGCTGTGCATACCTTAAACTCATTTTCGGTAGCAATGCTATTACTAGAGCTCGTAACAGTGTTACCAAATCACCCCGAGACTACAAACAAAGCACTTTCAATGCCCCTTATTTTTGTTCCTGATCTGCAGGATCTGAATCAAACTGGAACGTGGGTGATTTTTATGGCATGAACATGAGATGAATTTGGCGACTGGCGCGAGGGAATGGAAGAGTGAGGTGATCCCTCATAATGGAGCGACCAGAATATTTAATTATGTTGTACAAAGTACGTTGTCTACATTATTATCATCAAAGATCATGATACGTGTCTATTATCATCAAAAATCATGACGGGTCCTGTCTAGCTTTAAATAATTACATTGCTAAAGCGATAAGTCCATTACAGAACCATCCAATTATAAATTTTGAAGAGTCACTATAATAATTCACTAATTAATATGCTAATATCACTTCTTAGAGCATATTTGGATTAAAAGTATGCGAGGAAAGTCATCAAATTTTACCCAAATGACGGACGACTAACCTGATCTTCAATTTCAACCGTCCCCATGCTATGGCAAATGGCAGACTCGAAAGCCTTGCCGCGATTTGCCGACCCTCGTCCGTCGATCCATATCGAGACGTAGCCCAGCGACGCCGCCCGCTGGTAACAAATCCGGCCATGATATGCATTTCGAACGATTTGAATCTCGGGCCCAGCGTAGACGTTTAAGATTGTCGGATACACCGTATCCGGACGCCAGTTGAGTGGACGCGATATCATGGCATAATGTTCAATGCCTGCAAATAAAATTACTTAAATTTTATTTATCACTGCAATAGTGTGAGTCGTCTTATTCATAGAGTTGAACATTTTTAGTAATACAGCAATTAGCTCAAGGGCTGTGCGATACAAATAGGCTAGAATTAAGCATTATAATAAAATCGATTGCTATCATAGAAATAAATTTCAATCCATTTAGAAAATAACGAATGTTCACTCGACGGTAAATTCGGCAAACATATCGGCATAATAGCCGACACCAGACGTTCTGCTAAAGCTACTGGTTTGAACTAATCTGGCGTATAACGGTAAGCTCGGTTAAATCACAGGCAGCAAACATTTTCTCTTAAAACACTTTAAAAATAATAGACATTAGGGAAATCAAAGATATCTGATGGTGACCAAGATACCTAGTTCAGTTATAAAACAATGTCTTGCAGCTGTAAAAATAGACGCAAACTACGAGACGACCGTACTTTCGTCACACAGAGCGAAATTATTGTAATCTCGTACAAAACACAGATAGCAACATCGTTGAGCAAAAGGCGCTATTCGTTCCATATTTGGCTCAACTACTATACAAATTTGCTGAAAGTTTTGCCTGGTTTGCCTCAACAGCGCGTATAACATGTTTGCATCAAGGCAATGAAATATGTCCGATTTCCCGAATTTGTATATGACATCGTTTATTGTACTCCTGGAGCTAGGATTTTCAGATTACGCTGTATTAATTGCTATACTCATTTAATTGACTCACCTGTTTCAGGATTCACAAACGATACAATCTCAAGCGGTTCTATCATACTCGCTTGAGCGGCCGTCTTTGCCGACTGATCTAGGAAACCGCTCAAGGCAGCAGCACTTGCGGTCCCAGTAGTAATCCCAGCAGCCATTGCTTGCTGCATCGCAGACACGAACGTTGTTACACCTTGACTTCCCGAGCTTTCGTTTCCTTTGCCCTCAGATGGAACCTTCTCAGAACTTGGTTTCTTCGCTGGCGGATCACTGCATCCACTATCCGGCGAGCCATTATCAGAGCTACTTGCCGCGGCAGATAAGCGGACTAGGCCATCGACTTCTGAGATGGTGCCGTTATCTGTAGCAGCTTCTGTAACTTTGAATGGGGTTAACAAACTAGAGCTATCTATTTGGTCCAAATTTATTAGCGACGCTTCAGCAGTAACCACGTTCGCAGCACCTACTACGCCGGAAACTTTTGTAAATGATGCTGTGGAGTCACTATTTGTTCCGTGATATTTAAGCTCAAAAATGGAACACACATGCGAGTAGCGCATTGAGCAATGGCAATCGACAAAATAGGCAAGATGATTATTTGACTGAGTACATAGGATTGGCCCACTAATACATATTTGTCGCCCTGCTCCCCGATGAGCAAGATGAGATGCACCAGGATCGGTTAAACGGATAACGGTATGCAACGGATCGTCAAGTGAAGTGGCGTATAGATGTGTTTCTAGCGGCGTATCTTTAAAGCCTAAAATACGATTTGCGCACCTAAATAAAGAACATTGAAGCATAAAGGCAATATATTGATGCAATCTCGAAGAGTTAAAAATTTTGCGCTCGTGTTTTTTACCTTTATGATGGATGATGTGGCTATTTTTTAGTTTACTCCATGACAGACGTTTAGAGGTACTCCTAAGGTTCTTCGAGATGGCTGTCGTTTGCATCCCCAAGATTGTGATAGAAGTACCAGCTACCAAAAAATAAGCAGTGGATGAGATAGGAGCTGGAACAGCAACCAACACTGTTCGGTGGTCCTGCTCCTATCTCACTGTCCATAGCTGCTGCCTTTACACAGCAAGACACCACCCGAGTGTCACACGCTTCTACAAAAATTTTCTTACCTAGGCAGACAGCGAATTTAACTCACTATCAAAAAGTGTGTGGTTATCAGAAGTTACAGATCCACAAACTGAGATTGACTATACTGGCATATCATTCAAAAATTTTAGAATTGGCAAATAATTTATACCACTAACAAGCTCAGTATCCATAAACTGAGATTGACTATACTGGCATATCATTCAAAAATTTTAGAATTGGCAAATAATTTATACCACTAACAAGCTCAGTATCCATAAACTGAGATTGACTATACTGGCATATCATTCAAAAATTTTGGAATTGGCAAATAATTTACACCACAACAAGCTCTCGTTTTAGTGAATAAACGTAAATAACAAATAATTTAAATAAATTTAAAGTTAAAATCGTTTATCGCTTACTCAAATCGGAAAGTATTAAAATTCGGTGAATGCATTCGCTTACGTTAGCTGTTTCAATCAACTCCGTTCCTTCCACCCATCGAGCGTTGAAATTATGATGCTTAACTACAAGAAAGCAGCAAAGCAGCACAGGTTACTGCAGCTAAGCCAGCCAGAAGTCGGGGTTCTTTGTTGACGAAATCAACGGTGCCAATTACATCACAATTAATTGAAAACATCAAAACGACTGAACTACTTAATGAAAATGGCGAATTAAGATATGACAAAGGCTTGTATGTATTAATTTATTGCCGCATCGAAGTTCAACCCAGATGAGGGCAAATTTGCTACAATGGAACGACACAATCAGAGTATTAGTGACAAATTTTGCTTAGTTTAGCTTATACGAAGTTAAACCATATCGTTTGTACCAATCGTTCTTCGAATTGGAAAAATATGTTTTAAGTACGTATATATATTTTTTAGCTTTTTCTGAAGTCTACTGCAACGCCATAGCAGGTAATCGTTACACAAAGATAAAACTGTATACAGAACGTCACCATATTCCATATACGACTACCGACACGAAGAAAGTAACTTACCTATAAAGTAAACCATTCTGGAAATTTCGTCAACATATGGTTCCATTCTCACCGGAACATCCCATTCCCCCGACGTTAGCCGAGTGATAGAAACATGTTTAACTACAATAGGTTCGATCGTCGCTGTAGCACAACTGCCGTCACTAGAACCGGTACTGAACGCAAACGAAACTTCCAATGACTTAAGGTACAAGTGCTGAAAACCATTTTCCATATCCGATGACCATATGAAGCTAATGTGGTGAGACTGTGGGCCACTTGCTACGGTAGTTGACAAATAGTTCCTGTGCTTCAAACCCGGATCTTTTAGAAATATCAAATGATCGCCAACATTTATCCAGCCAGACTTGCAACACTCTTCATGCAGGATAGCGACAAGAGGACGGCCAGTTTTCCCAAGAAAATTTAATTGGCTGTCAATTGTAGCCTCGTGACCATGACTACTGTTTTTGTCACCAGCCGCGTGTCCAGGCAATTTGTTCTGCAGCTGTGGAAAGCGATAGTCTTGAGATCCTAGTACTGGATGAGAAAAGGCCTCGATCGGGACGTACACCAATGCAATTCGATCTTGTGCCCGGGATAAGAGTTGAGCCCAGACAGCACAGCCATCTGGTGTCCAGCCGGCTCGAACAATATATTCTGCCCAGTCGTAAACGCATAATAATGGGGTTTCAAGGCGGTACGGCTAAAAGATATACATAAACTATACGGAAGAAATATATTTAGTGTTATTTTAATTAAGACAGCGGTTCAAAAATAGATGCATTTTCGTGGTATTGTTCTCCGGCAAACATCAGAGAGGAAGCACTACTATGTGGGTTGACAAATTAAGGAAACTACGAAACGAATGAGTTTCTTCAGCACCTTCAAATTCCCAAAAATGGCAATAATATAATATCAGTATAAAAGGTCATTTATAACTATATTTTAAATCTAATTATTATAACCCGTTTTGTCAAGGTTATGTTCCGATTTAAAATTAACGCCTCCAGTTGTTCACAGAAATATCTTATGAGATTTTAGGTTTTCGAAATAGTTCTTAGGTTTAAAGTTGCTTGTTGGTAACCACGAACTACAATTCACTGAAAACAACGGGAATCTCAGCTCCAGGTGGGTACCCGAATCCAGCTCATATTAAAAATAACACTTTTCGAATGTTTCTTCCATGTAAAAATATGATGGCCTCTGACACTGAGGAGTGTAACCTCTATGGATAGCTAAGTAATATATCTATAAAGTTAGGACGAACAGAACCCATCTGAACAGAATTTTTTGCAAATGGACGTTATTATAGTGTGTTTACCTGGCATCGAATTTCTTCATGTCCTTGATCGGACGCTGTGACAAACACCCTAAAACAATCGTCGTACGTAAAATCATTCAATATTACATCTATAGACAGAAATAACAGCCAGTTTTTTATATACCATTAGCGAAAGATCCATTGCTGATTGCTATTGGCTAATTTCTCACGAACAATTTGTTTTCATTTTTGTCATTAACTGCAAGAGTTCGTTAGGGAAGAGTGTGACACTTCCCTTCACTCACGTGTAAACCCGTGTTTGATGATACGGACGTTTTCGACCTCACCCACCAGATTCTGGGGGTAACTCGGACCACCCCCACAATTTTTTTGGGTGGGGAGGGTAGGTCGGACCCCTCCTTGTCCAAAAAAACTGGGGAGGGGGTCAGGCCGAAATCGCCCGTATCATCAAACACTGGTTTACATATGAGTGCAGGGAAGTGTCATACTCTTCCCTAATGCACACTTGGTAACTGTAACATTCAGCATATTAATAGAAAATGGCTTGGATCGATGTTTTTCAAGTTGTTCAATCCGATTACAAGGGACGTGCACTATTCCAGACAATCTCTTTTTGCGGGTTATACTACGCGAAGATTCTTGTCTATTATTTAAGTGTAGTAATATAATGTATTATTCGACGGAATATAACTACACTGATAAATTCCCAACTACTCTTGGGTCTTCAGTGCACTAATTCGAAAAAATAAGCAGTTTTTATCAAATTCAAAGTCTTATAGAAAAGAAACATACCCCATTATGCTATTTTGCTGCAATGATAAAATCACCTATAGTTGTGGCTATTTCTACTTTTGGCTATGTCCAAGTTGAAGTTCCCAACAGTCCCAACAAATTTCTACATTATAATCTTATAGCGACTAGTATAATGACAATTTATTATATATATTGCTAGGCATGAAGATAATAGTTTCTGGTTTTGTATTTTGTATTTTTTCAATTATCATTAAAGTTCAATAATTTTTACAGTAGTTGGCAATTTGTTGACATAGACGCTTAGTATTTATGTAGAGCAGCCTCTTTTTAAACCTTCCCTGCTCCAATTTGCATACTAAATACATAATATTTAATAATAATAAATCGAAGCGCTTGGAAATCTAAAAATTAAAAAAAAATTCTGTGTTTTAACGAAAACGCTACGCAACTACTATAAAAACAACACTACGATCTTAAGAACATAATATATAAAAGATACATTCGCAGTAATAGATTCCTCTATCTGGGCTCCAAAAATTGAAAGGGAGAGAAGACCTGACAGCTTCAAGTACCACTTTCTGGTAATAACGGATACCATTATAAAAAACTGCATTATGATTGTAAGAGTATAATCTGGATATAGAACAGAAATTCGCAGTGATACATGCATTTATGTGGGCACTCCAAATTGAAGAAGTGAGGGGCCCTGGCAAAGAACGAATGCCCCTGATTCTTGTTCCCCGGCAAAATTTTCAGCTCCCAGTGGTTCATCGCACTATGGCAAAATTTTCTGCATTCCCCCGATAAAACAAGATGCGAATTTTAATCTTTCCATGAAAACACTGAATTTTTGAGCCCGAAGTTGCAGCAGTAGTTGCCCTCCGAGCAAAATGTTGAGCGACCGTAGATTTATTACATTCCGACCTTCGGCTCCAATGAGTGAAGACTACTCTGAATTTTGTAGCATCCAAAAAAGTCCACAACACAATATACTCAAGGGTTTTCCCACACAGACCTGTGTAGACTATTTCTGCTTCCTTAGGTACTTAGCTACTGCGAACTTAGTTAATTTTTAAAATAGCTACTGGTTGGTAGTATCACAAAATCTAACAACGCAGCACCTTTGGCGGGGAGACGTATGTACCGCCAATTAAACAAGTTGAAATATACCATTTTCGCACGAAGCTGAGACAGTACCACCGTTTCTATTATTTTGTCCCAGTTTTGTTCCTAATTATGTTGATAAGTTAAACTGCGACAACTTATTGCTTGGCTGTTACCCCGTTGTTGGCCTGGAAGTCCCCAAATAACAACAAGACGGTGGTAAAAGAATTGAACACGAGGAACAGCTCTCGCTTACTCGTTTTCCCAAATATTTTTAAGGGAGTTTGGAAAGGAATATTTTGAAAAACTTAACATGACGGAGTTTGCGCCGATAAACTAAATTGAATACAAAAAATAATCGGTTTTATGTTAGTAACGTCAAGCCCTGAATAGTTAACCATCCCTGAGGGGAATAAAATTATTAATGCATGACGTGTAAAATAAGCAACGACCGCGGAATAGTTGTTCATTACATTCAAGATAGGTATTTGAATTGACCATTGAGACCCAAAACAACAGCAATATATCCATATCCACTCGAGCAGTATAAACAAAGTCGCAGCCAAAAAAAAGTGCAATCCGAAACAATCGAAATCGCACTCGATCAAAATTTCGTTTAATCACAACCACCCGAAATTTTGTTTAATCGAAAATAGTCGAAATTTTACAATTTTGAAATTTATGAAATTGTGCCAAAATCGAAAACGACCGAAATGGAAAAAATCGATCGAAATTTCATTTGATCGAAATCGAATGAAATTTCTATCGATTTCGATCCATTTAATGTAACCTCGAATGAGATCAATACCATATATTGGTCTCGTACTTTGTACAGCAATTTATCTTCTACATTGCTAAAATTGTGTAATCGGCGAGTATATCTCTTCAAGTATTCAAACAACATAGTTGATATTCGGCTCATTTTGTTGAAGCAGATAGAGCGACGCGAGGAGAGTTTCCACTTACGGCGCTAGCGGGAAAATCGCAGGAAAATTTCTTGTTTGTCGCTGTCACTCATAATTCGAACGGATTTTGATAAAAAAATTTGTTCGATAGCAAAGATAATGATGATGCGCCGCACTTCGTTGAGTCCGAGAATTCCGACAATATCGTATGAGTCAAAAAGAGCAAAAACATTTTAAGGGCTGTTTAACAAATCTGGCCATACAAGTATCTGTGCTTTGCAGTCCATATCTCACGGCACAGGCTTCATATCGACAAATCCTGAGTCAATTCATATACAACTTTGCTGAAAATAACTTCTCACGGCACAGGCTTCATATCGACAAATTCTGAGTCAGCTCATCTACAACTTTGCTGAAAATAACGTTTTTGTAGGACCACTATCTGCGCCGCTATGGGAGTGAATATGTCTCGTCGACCTTTAGCCATAAATATCGATTTTTCAAATTACGGGATGACATTGCGTGTTTTACCTTACAGACTGTCTATTTGCAGTCATTTCTCGCGACAAAAAGCTTCATATCGCAAAATTCTTGAGTCAGCTCATCTACAACTTTGCTGAAAATAACGTTTTTGTAGGACCACTATCTGCGCCGCTATGGGAGTGAATATGTCTCGTCCACCTTTAGCCAGAAATATCGGTTTTTCAAATTACGGGATGTAAGTTACATATTACCTTAACAAT
>JASANE010004779.1:0-10953 GCA_030248225.1 Trileptium ribeirensis
ATGTAACCTACTTCATTCAGTTACGTATTGCTCCAAATGCTTTATTGAAATTACAGAGCTAGATTTTGGTTGCAAGTAAAATGAACAACACTGTATTTTAGCAACTGCAACTCAGAAACGAGGGAATACGGCTGATTATTTTTCAATTTAATGTGTTTAGGTGTTATTGTATTCATGTATGTAAAAGCCCAAATCTCTAAAAATCTAAATCATGTATGTAAAATCTCTAAAATTACGCTCATGTTAACTGTAGCAGATTGGTAGTAGGTAAATCAATCTGACCACTATTTTCACTGTGATCTTGTCGGTATATCAATTCTACTTGTTTTATGACGGTCGGATGTTAAGCTTGAAAACTTCTGTGCATTACATTGATTTTTAACTAATTATATAAAATAATCTATAAGTTGTACACAAAAGTCCTAGCGAATTAACTAGTAATGGCGGCATCCGGCGATGTAATAACAAATTTCACGAGTTTTCAAGCATCTCTACCTAGTTTTGAGCATAACTGTTATTAGTGTTATTCACGAAGCTAAGCCGTCATATATTTGATTATGTCTAGAGTCCATGATGAACAATTGAAGAAGATGACACTGGGGTTTACTACATTATACGTGTTTGACATAATGCAGTAGATTTTTCGCTCATTTGAGGTTCAAAAGTTTTACGGCTAAGTTTATATGAAATTTGGTCATTACACACTGTGAAAACGTTGAGCCAAATTTGGCTTATTCTGAGTAAAGTCGGAGCCTGGCTCAAATCGGGCAAACTAAGGGTATAAAATAACGCATTTTTTAACACTAAACAATTTTTTAAAGTTTTATTATGGCTATCACAAGTCTCACATTTAATTATGACTGCAACGTTTTGAGTAAAAAATGGCTTAATTTCCTCAAATTTCGTAGTCTTATAATTTATGCATTCGGACCTCATCAAATAATATAGCTTAGCTTTTCACGGTCTAAAATACTTTACAACTATATAATAATATATATAATAATATAATAAATATAATAATATAATAGATATAATAATATAATAAATAATAATATAATAATTACAATAATATAATATTATTATAATTATATTAATATAATTATAATAATAATTACATTAATATTAATTATAATATAATTATATAATTGTTATAATATATAATATTATTATTATTATATATAATTATATTATATAAATATAATATAATTATATTATTATATTATATTATATTAATATAATATAATATTATTATTATAATTATTATACATATATATAATAATATTATAATAATATAATAAATAATACAACTATATAATAATATATATAGTATATTATAATATTATTATATATAATATATACTAATTATAATAATATTATAATAATATCATTATATATTATTATATAGTTGTATTATTTATTATATTATTATAATATTATTATATATAATGTATAATTATAATAATATTATAATAATATAATAAATAATAACTATATAATAATATATATAATTACATTATTATAATAATATAATATATAAAAATATAATATATATAATAATATAATAATATAATAATATATAAATAATATATATAATATAATAAAATATAATATAATAATATAATATATTATATAATAATATAATAATAATAAATATAAATAATAATATAATAATAATATAATATACTATATAATAATATAATAAAATAATTATATATAATAAAAATAATATAATGATATAATAAATAATACAACTATATAATAATATATCTAAAACACTGTATAATAATCTTCATAATATGCACACAACCTTTCGAGGACCTAATAGAATGGTTAAGGTCCCAATATTAAGGCTAACATATTATACAACACTATATGTTGCCTTCTATCGTTAAATCACTAAATCATAGGTGTCGATAGAGGTGTGTGGTAGGGGGTCACCCCATGGATTGACCCCACCCCTCCCCCTGCAAGGGTCGGACACCCCATAGGCAAATCCCCTGAAGGCTCACGCCCAACCTCTCCGTAGCCGCCGTCGAGCGCCAGCGGTGTGCTGAAACTTTTAGCAAATATAGGTAATAAGTAGGGTGCAAATTGGCAAAAATTGAGGTAAAATTTGTAAAAACTAGGGAAAACTAGAGAGAAATTATTGAAAATTGGTAAAAATCGGGAAAAGTTTTTTTAAGCAAATGTGTTTTTCAATGTTGTATCCACCGATATGTTGTAGCAGGCAATTAAATTTTTTTAGGATTAATGATCATTTGCAAAGTTAGTTTTGTGGCTTCGCAAGTAGCTTGAGAATGGACTAGATGATTCCGGATCACGTCACATCACCAACGGTGTATCATGTCAAGTTAACTTTTTCCCGTTCGAATGATCATATACTAATCATATATCATTGATCATGTGTTTTGTGTCGCCACACCAGACCATTAAGTTTAGGTCGATGCCTAAGGCTAAGCTTAGCCTCGGCTGACAACTAAACTAAATTTTTGTCCTATGGTACGCAAGTCAAGTTCACTCCTTTTGTTACTGGGACATTGCTTGACGCTATTCACGATTTAATCCGTCTGTTGCTATTACTGCATTAGCCAGTTATCTTGGAGCTTTATGTATTTATTAAATAAGGTTATTAAATGAAGTTAGACAGCATGAAATAAAAAATGAATCACACCTATTCCTCCCTTAATTCTAAACGGGACACCTTGACAAGATACGCTGGATCAGGGCGGTGAAATGAACTTGGTACTGAAGTCAAGTTCACTCCTTTGTTACTGGGATCTTGCTTGATGCTATCCACGATTTAATCCGTCTGTTGCTATTACCGCATTAGCCAGTTATCTTGGAGCTTTATGTATTTATTAAATAAGGCTATTAAATGAAGTTAGACAGCATGAAATAAAAAATAAATCACATCTATTCCTCCCATAATTCGAAACGGGACACCTTGACAAGATACCCTGGATCGGGGCGGTGAAACAAACTTGGTACTCAAGTCAAGTTCACTCCTTTGTTACTGGGATCTTGCTTGATGCTATCCACGATTTAGTCCATCTGTTGCTATTACCGGATTAGCCAGTTATCTTGGAGCTTTATGTATTTATTAAATAAGGCTATTAAATGAAGTTAGACAGCATGAAATAAAAAATAAATCATATCTATTCCTCCCTTAATTCGAAACGGGACACCTTGACAAGATACCCTGGATCGGGGCGGTGAAATAAACTTGGTACTCAAGTCAAGTTCACTCCTTTGTTACTGGGATCTTGCTTGATGCTATCCACGATTTAATCCATCTGTTGCTATTACCGCATTAGCCAGTTATCTTGGAGCTTTATGTATTTATTAAATAAGGCTATTAAATGAAGTTAGACAGCATGAAATAAAAAATAAATCACATCTATTCCTCCCTTAATTCGAAACGGGACACCTTGACAAGATACCCTGGATCGGGGCGGTGAAATAAACTTGGTACTCAAGTCAAGTTCGCTCCTTTGTTACTGGGATCTTGCTTGATGCTATCCACGATTTAATCCGTCTGTTGCTATTACCGCATTAGCCAGTTATCTTGGAGCTTTATGTATTTATTAAATAAGGCTATTAAATGAAGTTAGACAGCATGAAATAAAAATAAATCACATCTATTCCTCCCTTAATTAGAAACGGGACACCTTGACAAGATACCCTGGATCGGGGCGGTGAAATAAACTTGGTACTCAAGTCAAGTTCACTCCTTTGTTACTGGGATCTTGCTTGATGCTATCCACGATTTAATCCATCTGTTGCTATTACCGCATTAGCCAGTTATCTAGGAGCTTTATGTATTTATTAAATAAGGCTATTAAATGAAGTTAGATAGCATGAAATAAAAAATAAATCACATCTATTCCTCCCTTAATTCGAAACGGGACACCTTGACAAGATACCCTGGATCGGGGCGGTGAAACAAACTTGGTACTCAAGTCAAGTTCACTCCTTTGTTACTGGGATCTTGCTTGATGCTATCCACGATTTAATGCGTCTGTTGCTATTACCGCATTAGCCAGTTATCTTGGAGCTTTATGTATTTATTAAATAAGGCTATTAAATGAAGTTAGACAGCATGAAATGAAAAATAAATCACATCTATTCCTCCCTTAATTCGAAACGGGACACCTTGACAAGATACCCTGGATCGGGGCTGTGAAATAAACTTGGTACTCAAGTCAAGTTCACTCCTTTGTTACTGGGATCTTGCTTGATGCTATCCACGATTTAATCCATCTGTTGCTATTACCGCATTAGCCAGTTATCTTGGAGCTTTATGTATTTATTAAATAAGGCTATTAAATGAAGTTAGACAGCATGAAATAAAAAATAAATCACATCTATTCCCCCTTAATTCGAAACGGGACACCTTGACAAGATACCCTGGATCGGGGCGGTGAAATAAACTTGGTACTCAAGTCAAGTTCACTCCTTTGTTACTGGGATCTTGCTTGATGCTATCCACGATTTAATCCATCTGTTGCTATTACCGCATTAGCCAGTTATCTTGGAGCTTTATGTATTTATTAAATAAGGCTATTAAATGAAGTTAGACAGCATGAAATAAAAAATAAATCACATCTATTCCTCCCTTAATTCGAAACGGGACACCTTGACAAGATACCCTGGATCGGGGCGGTGAAATAAACTTGGTACTCAAGTCAAGTTCACTCCTTTGTTACTGGGATCTTGCTTGATGCTATCCACGATTTAATCCGTCTGTTGCTATTACCGCATTAGCCAGTTATCTTGGAGCTTTATGTATTTATTAAATAAGGCTATTAAATGAAGTTATACAGCATGAAATAAAAATAAATCACATCTATTCCTCCCTTAATTAGAAACGGGACACCTTGACAAGATACCCTGGATCGGGGCGGTGAAATAAACTTGGTACTCAAGTCAAGTTCACTCCTTTGTTACTGGGATCTTGCTTGATGCTATCCACGATTTAATCCATCTGTTGCTATTACCGCATTAGCCAGTTATCTAGGAGCTTTATGTATTTATTAAATAAGGCTATTAAATGAAGTTAGACAGCATGAAATAAAAAATAAATCACATCTATTCCTCCCTTAATTCGAAACGGGACACCTTGACAAGATACCCTGGATCGGGGCGGTGAAATAAACTTGGTACTCAAGTCAAGTTCACTCCTTTGTTACTGGGATCTTGCTTGATGCTATCCACGATTTAATGCGTCTGTTGCTATTACCGCATTAGCCAGTTATCTTGGAGCTTTATGTATTTATTAAATAATGCTATTAAATGAAGTTAGACAGCATGAAATAAAAAATAAATCACATCTATTCCTCCCTTAATTAGAAACGGGACACCTTGACAAGATACCCTGGATCGGGGCGGTGAAATAAACTTGGTACTCAAGTCAAGTTCACTCCTTTGTTACTGGGACATTGCTTGATGCTATCCACGATTTAATCCGTCTGTTGCTATTACTGCATTAGCCAGTTATCTTGGAGCTTTATGTATTTATTAAATAAGGCTATTAAATGAAGATAGACAGCATGAAATAAAAAATAAATCACATCTATTCCTCCCTTAATTCGAAACGGGACACCTTGACAAGATACGCTGGATCAGGGCGGTGAAATCATTATATTTTCCTAGAAATTTCCAAAATCTTCAAGGAAGTGCATGGTCATTAATTGGCCCGGGTGTGCCTGGGGTGGGGCAATACGTTTTATCGTTAGCAAAAATAATATCTTAGAACGGGTGTTTCAGGCGCGGCAGCCCCGACTTTGGCTTAGTGTATGTCTTATATAAGTACCTAAGCTTAGAAAATCGAGAACGGTATGGCATGCATTACACTTTAACCCTTCATGGCTACCTTGGCCACAATTAGTTTATTCAATCAATAAACTGACTTCCTCAGGGTTTTGCGGGAAGCTAGCATTCTAGCCTTTACAAAAACAACATTGCCAACATCATAGCCTCAATTGCAGGAACTACATGTTAATGGTTGGAATATTATAAATATACTTCGATGCTATAAAATACTATAACCATGACTCATGCTGCGATCAAATGTTCATTTATCAACCACGCTGTTCGACTCATAAAACTATTATCAATTTTATAGGTAAAAATGTCAAAAAGATGACTCATTCGGGTATATTTAAGGCAGGTATAGCGTTATAAATATATTCAAAACTGTTTCCAAAGGTTGTGGGTTGTTATTACACTGCTGAATAAGCAGTTGTTTGCTGAAGTAGAGTGCAGTAGCATTGTAGACGCAGTCGCCCAGCGTTTTGTATGCAATAATTTTGTTTCCAAAGTCGGATTAGGTTTATTTATGATTACATATTGTCAGATATGTTGTCAGATTTTTTTATGTTGTTAATACATTATTTCCCAGGTCAGTGTAATCTTTTTAGGCGTGTTCACACGCCCAAATTTTAAATTCAATTTTCTTAAAAATTTTGATTTTTAAAACAAAATTGCGATTTTTTTTTCAAAATTTGAGCTCAATTTACATAATACCTTTCGTCGATGATTGGCAAAAGTCGTATCCTTGAAAAGTTTGAACCGAGTTCAGAAGTTCAAATTTACCAAGAAATAAAGAAAATATGCTTTCAAATTTTGATCAAAATTGGAACTCAAATTTTGATCAAAATTTAAGCAAAAAGTTTGAACATTTGAACAAGCTTTTAGTGGCATACTCCAAAGTGTATTTTGGTTATTTGTACACCAAGTCAACTTGGGTATAGAACAGGTTCGATTATCTTGAATTTTAGCTATTGTGAATTCATTCGGTGATGGTCCAATAGCTAACTTATATGTATCGCAGATTTATGTAAGCATATATTGTCTTTGTAACGGTCTTTGCTATAAGCCTAGTTTTAGTGAAGTTCTAGCCCTTGTTCAGCTACTTCACTCGGTCATGGTCCAATAGCTATTGTGAATTCATTCGGTGATGGTCCAATAGCTAACTTATATGTATCGCAGATTTATATAAGCATATATTGTTTTTGTAACGGTTTTTGCTATAAGCCTGGTTTTAGTGAAGTTATAGCCCTCGTTCAGCTACTTGAGTCGGTGATGGTCCAATAGCTAGCTTAAATGATTCGTGGATTTGTGTAAGTCTATATTGTTTTTGTAACGGTTTTTGTTATAAGCCTGTTTTAGTGAAGTTCTAGCCCTCGTTCAGCTACTTGAGTCGGTGATGGTCCAATAGCTATTGTGAATTCATTCGGTGATGGTCCAATAGCTAACTTATATGTATTGGCAATTTAATGAAGCATATATTGTCTATGTAACGGTCTTTGCTATAAGCCTAGTTTTAGTGAAGTTCTAGCCCTTGTTCAGCTACTTCACTCGGTCATGGTCCAATAGCTATTGTGAATTCATTCGGTGATGGTCCAATAGCTAACTTATATGTATCGCAGATTTATGTAAGCATATATTGCTTTTGTAACGGTCTTTGCTATAAGCCTGTTTTAGTGAAGCTCTAGCCCTCGTTCAGCTACTTGAGTCGGTGATGGTCCAATAGCTAGCTTATATGTATCGTGGATTTGTGTAAGTCTATATTGTTTTTGTAACGGTTTTTGCTATTAAGCCTGGTTTTAATGAAGTTCTAGCCCTCGTTCAGCTACGTGAACATAAATTTATAAATATTGTTTTTTTTTAAATAAGTCGGAAGCTTGAGTCGAATATTTTATAGCTTCTGCCATCTTTAAAACGACCGTTGCTTCACGGGATCACGCTCACTTTTGATTCGATCGTTATATCAAAGGAGTTCTCTCATCTTTAATACAATCGTTGATTCACTGGGCCACACTCACCATTAATTCGATCAATATATCATAAGATCTCTGTCATATTTAGTGCGATCGTTGCTTTACTATACCACACTTACCTTTAATTCGATCGTTATATCAGAGGAGTTCTCTCATCTTTAATACAACCGTTGATTCACTGGGCCACACTCACCATTAATTCGATCAATATATCATAAGAGCTCTGTCATATTTAGTGCGATCGTTGCTTTACTATACCACACTTACCTTTAATTCGATCGTTATATCAGAGGAGCTCTCTTATCTTTAATACAATCGTTGTTTCATTGGGTCACACATAATGTATAGGTAGTAAGAAAATCGTATCAAAATCTAGGTTTGAAGCAATAATTTTTTCGATTACAAAATCATATTAAAAAGAGCTTTTTCTAATTGGAACATAATACTTTATGGTGCTTCTTCTTCCGATTTCTGAAACATTTGTTGAGTAATCGTCTGAAATGTTATCCCAGCCGTCGGGCAACGACCGACTGTTGAGAATTTTCGGCCGTTAGCGACAACATTGAAAGCCGTCAGCCAGCCATTTCAATTTTTAGCCCGATTTAGGAGTAGCAAAAGATAATAAATTGGGTTGTGCACGTTTGTTTGACGTCTACCCACATTGGTAGTATTTTGGCTTAACGTAAGTCTGGCTGCAACAGTGATAATAAAGATGTTTAAATGACATTTTAACATCAAACTGAGGGCCCATGTTATCTTCAGGGGCCGGACGTTATAACGTTAGAAAAAGAACAGCTTACAGCGGGGGTTCGGGGACGGCAGCTCCCTGACTTAGCCTTAGGCTTAGTACATGGCTCATATAGGGACCTTAGCTCAGACTAAGACTAAAACTTAGGCTTAGTATATCGAGAACGGCGTAGCATGCATTTCACTTCCGCTCCTGAAGGTTGCATTGGCCAAAATCAGTATATAGTTTTAGTTTATTCGGTACTCTCTTGTGGACCAAAACTAGCGGGATATGTTATATCACAGAAATAATAATTAAAGTTAGTATAATGTAAAGATTTCTGGAAAATAACGCAAATCTGTACGGCACAATTTAATTTTTCAAACCAACATTTCTCAAATTCTCACGAATAAAATTCTTTGACTTACAAATTACTGTGTTCTCTGTGAGATTATTCAGCTCAGCTACGAAAAGGCGCATAGTGCCGCTAATATTTTATATCATACCTGTATAGTTTTAGTATATATCACGTTTGTGAATACCGGCTAAGAACAAAGGGTACATATACAACTGGTTCTTATGCCAACACATCCAAATTCGGCTCAACAATGTCACAGCGATCTGTATTGCATATAAGTGGTTAATACATATTACGCACCTGTAGAATACAGGCTGCGAATAAAGGTCATATACACAACTGGTTCTGACGCCAACTCTTCCAAATACGGCTAATCAATGTCAAACATTAACGACAGCGATCTGTGTTACGTATAGGTGATTAATAATTTTGCTGATTCACAAAATAGTGCGCCCATCTACTCGAAATTTTTGTTACATACGAAATGTCGTACGTAGCTGGGTTACATACATGTTGTATGTAACCCGTGTTACACACGACGTGTCGTATGTAACCAATGTTACATACGACATGCCGTATGTAACCAGTGCTACATACGACATGTCGTTCGTAACCAGTGTTACATACGACATGCCGAATGTAACACTGGTACCTAGAACTCTACTAAAGTCTACTCCAATTTAATATTGGTGCACCCGTCCAGTTTTACATTGGTACCCCTCCAGCTTGATGTTGGCCCCCATTATAATTTGATATTGTTGCCTCCCCCGCAGTTTGATATTGGGGCACCTCGCCATTTTGATATTGGTGCCACAATCCTGTTTGATATTGGTGACCCCTCCTATTTGATATTGGTGCCCCCACCTGTTTGATATTGGTGCCCTCCAGTTTGATTGATATTAGTGCACCCTCCAGTTTGATATTTACCCCCTCTAGTTTGATATTTACCCCCTCCAGTTTGATATTTACCCCTCCAGTTTGATATTTACCCCCTCCAGTTTGATATTTACCCCCTCCAGTTTGATATTGGCCCCTCTACAGTTTGATATTGGTGTTCCCTTCCAGTTTGTTATTTACCCAATCCAGTTTGATATTGACCCCTCTCTAGATTGATATTGGTTCCCCCGCCAGTATCAAACTGGAGGGGGCACAAATGTCAAACTGGAGCGGTAACCACTATCAAACTGGAGGGGGCACCACTATCAAACTAGTTTTAAAAACACCCATTTGACCGGAAGTACGCGAAAACGATCGTACATATCTCTATCACCGTTCATAAATATACTGGCAGTATTTAGTTCATTTTGTGATTTCTATGTACCAGTGCTAAATACAAAAAAAATTTTAGAGTAGATGGGTGCATTATTTATTCTGTGAATCAGCAATATGTTAACTCAGCATCATGTAGATATATAAACAAACCCAATTTCACACAAAACAACAATTTTTAAGCAAATTCGGCAATGAACTACTTCTATGTATTACCGTACACACCTTCGTATGGGAAACACCATGCCTAGAGGATATGCTATAAACATTATACGATCACCTTGTAGCATTAACATATTTATGTCAAGGTTACCACAAACTATATGTTTACACACGCTCAACATTAGTTAGAGGTATTTACGCCGGGCGCTGTGTCAGACTTTAATATTTATTCTATTTGATTCAACCTCTGACACCGGAACCAAACCCTTTAGCAGATTACAAGACTGGTTGGTTACACACGCTCAACATTAGTTAGAGGTATTTACGCCAGGCGCTGTGTCAGACTTTAATATTTATTCTATTTGATTCAACCTCTGACACCGGAACCAAACCCTTTAGCAGATTACAAGACTGGTTGGTTACACACGCTCAACATTAGTTAGAGGTATTTACGCCGGGCGCTGTGTCAGACTTTAATATTTATTCTATTTGATTCAACCTCTGACACCGGAACCAAACCCTTTAGCAGATTACAAGACTGGTTGGTTACACACGCTCAACATTAGTTAGAGGTATTTACGCCAGGCGCTGTGTCAGACTTTAATATTTATTCTATTTGATTCAACCTCTGACACCGGAACCAAACCCTTTAGCAG
>JASANE010004780.1:0-16385 GCA_030248225.1 Trileptium ribeirensis
ATATTGCTCATATAAAAATGATAAGCAAATTTTCTCAATTTCGGTATAGCAATCATCTAAAATCGAATCGCTTCATTTCTCAACAAATTGCAAAGTTGTGTGTAAAGGTAAACAATATTTTTTTCACTTTATTTTGGGTTACATTTGTGTTCCACAAGGAAGTGTCCCTCGGGACCAACCCTATTTGTTATATATAAATGATATTGTTAATGACATGTTTAAATGTTAACTTGTAAAATATATGCGGATGATGTAAAAATTACGGTGAACATTGAATAACGGACGGATAAATGGATAGCTGTACCGTATTTTTGCAAGACGCATTCTTACTCGTATTTGAAAGCTGGTCTAAAAATGGTAGTTTCCTAGGCGCCCAAAATTCCTTTTTTTTTGGAAATAGAAACCGAAACATTCAGCAAATATTTTTCATCAGCCTGTGCCACATATCAAACGAATCTGATTTAGGTGTTTTATCTAGGCAAAAATTTCTCATTGCAGGGAGATGTCAGCTTACAGCATCATACATGTAATATTCCGCTGTTTCACGACGACAGCACGCCCCGTCATCGCTGACACATTTTGTGTAATGTAAGACCAGTATTAGATACCGCGTGTCCGCTTTGGGTCCCGCCATGCTGTTTTGAAGATACACACCAATCGAAATTGAGTACAATGCTGTGTTTTTACGTGACTATTTTTTGTTAGGCTTAGATGGCAGCATATAGATTTGCTGAAAGGACTGGCAAGAAAACTGAATTAGAAAAACCACTTAAGAAACTAAGGAGGTTGGTAGTTTGATTTTTTGACTTGGTATATAAAATACTTCATAATTAAGTTCTGGCTTAAGGAAATTTTAGAACTAACATATTAAAACACTTGATTGCTATAAGGGTTATTAATGCGTAGAATTTGCTCCCAGAATCTGTAAGTAACAAAAATCTGGCTAAAATGTCCAAGCGCTAAATAATTCAAAAAGTATGGTTTAACAGGTTGACTGCAAATCGTTTTTTACATGATAGGGCACATATAGTCAGTTGTAAAGTGTAAGTTGAACTTATTAGTCTCTATTAATTGACATAGCTGTATTTGATTTTGTTGTAACAAGAATAATATATTTGTTTTACTTTTTGGCATATGTATAAAATATAAATAAGCCCAAACTAATAAAAAATTTTGTTTGTTTGTTCGTCTTAAATTCATTCTTTAACCTTGTGAATATAGGACAAGATCACATATAGAACTTTTATACTTTTTCAGGGCAATCTATACAATCAGCCGTGGCATTTATTTAGGTTATATAAAAGAAAAAGTTCAAACTATTGTTCCAAATCCTTCCACACGTACGGAATAAATAATTTTTTGCTGTAAGATAGAAATTGTGGGACGTTTTGTTAGCACTCCAAACAGCATAAAAAATAATTCACTCCTGCCGTATTAGTTATGGAGAGCAAATTTTACCCCCGGGGATTGGTCTGAATAATTTCAATTGACTATAATATTTCCAATTTTCTGTTCTTTATTTTTTAAATATATTGTACAACTCAGTCAGAATCTACAGTACTGCGTGTACCTAGCTATTTGCTCCGCTATATTTTTTTACATCGGAGCAATATCGAGGCTGCAATTCGCCGACGCGCAACTCGGTTTGCCTAGAAACTTCATAGTATCCTTTCTGGTTTCGATTTTACCCGAAAATGCAAAATCAAATCTCATATCTCGGTTGGCGCTTAACTCGTGTTAGATTATATGCAAAAACACCTGTTTAAAGCGTTAAAACTCAGTTTATATTTTTTAAATATATTAGCTAAACGATTAAATTAGGAATAAATCAGTAAAACTACACAGGCGTGCAGTGATAACTTTCACTTTTTGGGCAAAAATAACATTTTTTTTTATGCCGCACGGAATGATCTGACTGCTGGACTTTGAGCTTGTTCTCACAATTCCCGGAATATCGTGCTGGCCGCTTTCTAAAATAGGCAAAAACTATAAATCAATGTATACTGATGTATACTTTGGGAACTGCCGGTTACACTGAATACTGAATAATTTTGCGGAAAATTAAAAATTTTTAAAAAGCGCTTTAAAACACCGAATTTCCGCCAAAAGTGGGGATTTAGCGGGAAATAGTTATTGTGCGAACAAGAAACCGAAATAACGTATATATGCGTGCAACGTAAAACCACATTGAGTTGTAACACTGACCTGTAATAAACGTATTTAATACAAATAACACACATTACTGTAAATGTTCGAGTTTATAAATCGATTGAAAAGCCCAATAAATCGTGATGACCGTTTATGTTAAATTATCTAAAACTTTAAGAAAAAAATGCGGCAAAAATGCAACGGCAAATCTCCAAGTTAAATGTAAATTGAAACAGTAGCAATTCATCAAAAATTCCGTTCATTTTGATCAACTTTTCAAATAATAAACGAAAAGTTTACGCAGTGCGTGTGTGTGCCTAGATTCCAAGAACAAGATAAACTGACTGATATGACTGTTTTATTATCTAAAGGAAATTAAACTGACACGACACTTGTTCGTTATAGTTACTGAAATGCCACCATACTTATACTTATGTTTTATGTGGTGTATTGGCAACTATTATAATCTATAAACATGGCGAGTACATCTTTGTGCCAAATCGGTTTTAACATTGTAGGAATTTCGGGAGTTTACGATTAATAATTATTGCATAAAGGCTCAGTTATTGTAGAATTTATAATAAGGAATTTCACTTATGAAATTATGAATTTGATCCAGATAGTGTCAGTATAATTATTGATGACGTATAAGTGTTTCCGCCAGTCAAAATACTTGCCGTTTAAAATACAGTTGGACTTATGCTAAGAATGTCCGTTGCAAGTTTACCGTATCTCGGTGTAAAAATATTAAAATGATGTTATAGCATTACATACGTTAAACTTTACTGCACTACACTACAAGTCTCAAAGCGCTTCAGAAAAAAAAAAAAAAAAAAAAAAAAAAAAAAAAAAAAAATTACAGTAATTACATAACGTTAAACTAATTACTGTATACACTGAAAGTATTAAGTGCTTTGAGTAAAAAAGAGCAACCCAACTGTTGTTTCCAAAAAACTCATGTTACAGCATCACATAATGTTAAAACTTAACTGTATATACTAAGATGAAGTGCTTCGAGTAACCACAGCAACCAAACACGTTGTTCCCAAAAACTCACGTTACATCATCACATAATGTTAAACTTAAACGTGTATAACAATGAAAGATGAAGTGCTTTGAGTAACGATTTGAACCCAAAAACTGTACCAAAATACTCACGTTACATCATCACATACGTTAAACTTATACCGTATACACTGAAATATGAAGTGCTTCGAGTAAACCACAACCCAACAGCTGTCCAAAAACTCACGTTATATATTCACATACGTTAAACTTTACTGTAATAACACGAAGCAATGAAGCGCTTCGAGTAACCACAACCTAAACAGCTGTCCAAAAACTCACGTTACAGCATCACATACGTTAAACCGTATACTGTATACATGAAGATGAAAGCGTTTCATTAGTGTATACAGTATAGTTTAACGTATGTGATGCTGTAACGTGAGTTTTTGGCCAGCAGTTGGGTTGTCGCTACTCGAAGCGCTTCATCTTAGTGTATACAGTATAGTTTAACGTATGTGATGCTGTAACGTGAGTTTTTGGCCAGCAGTTGGGTTGTCGTTACTCGAAGCGCTTCATCTAAAGGGCGATACAGAGCACAACAACAGGTCACTAAGCGCTCATCTAGGATCATAAACGATAGAAAAAACGGTAAGTTTACGTTTATGCTGTAACCGTGAGTTTTTACAAAGCAGGAACACAGGCGACCGAACCAAGTGTATACAGTAAAGTTTAACGTATGTGATGCTGTAACGTGAGTTTTTGTACAGCAGTTGGGTTGTCGTTACTCGAAGCGCTTCATCTTAGTGTATACAGTAAAGTTTAACGTATGTGATGCTGTAACGTGAGTTTTTGTACAGCTGTTGGGTTGTCGTTACTCGAAGCGCTTCATCTTAGTGTATACAGTAAAGTTTAACGTATGTGATGCTGTAACGTGAGTTTTTGGACAACAGTTGGGTTGTCGTTACTCGAAGCGCTTCATCTTAGTGTATACAGTTAAGTTTAACGTATGTGATGATGTAACGTGAGTTTTTGGACAGCTGTTGGGTTGTCGTTACTCGAAGCGCTTCATCTTAGTGTATACAGTTAAGTTTAACGTATGTGATGCTGTAACGTGAGTTTTTGGCCAGCAGTTGGGTTGTCGTTACTCGAAGCGCTTCATCTTAGTGTATACAGTAAAGTTTAACGTATGTGATGCTGTAACGTGAGTTTTTGGACAACAGTTGGGTTGTCGTTACTCGAAGCGCTTCATCTTAGTGTATACAGTTAAGTTTAACGTATGTGATGCTGTAACGTGAGTTTTTGGCCAGCAGTTGGGTTGTCGTTACTCGAAGCGCTTCATCTTAGTGTATACAGTAAAGTTTAACGTATGTGATGCTGTAACGAGTTTTGAGTTTTTTAAGCAGCTGTTGTTTTGTCGTTACTCGAAGCGCTTCATCTGAGTGTATACAGTAATGTTTAACGTATGTGATGCTGTAACGGGGGGGGTGAGTTTTTGGCAGAAGAGTGGGGTTGGTTTTCAGCGCTCTCTGTGGCAGGTATTTAAGATATGTAAGGGAGTTTTGACAGCTGGTCCACCGGTTACTCGAAGCGCTTCATCTTAGTGTATACAGTTAAGTTTAACGTATGTGATGATGTAACGTGAGTTTTTGGACAGCTGTTGGGTTGTCGTTACTCGAAGCGCTTCATCTTAGTGTATACGGTTAAGTTTAACGTATGTGATGATGTAACGTGAGTTTTTGGACAGCTGTTGGGTTGTCGTTACTCGAAGCGCTTCATCTTAGTGTATACGGTTAAGTTTAACGTATGTGATGATGTAACGTGAGTTTTTGGACAGCTGTTGGGTTGTCGTTACTCGAAGCGCTTCATCTTAGTGTATACAGTACAACAAGCATGTTGGGTTGTCGTTACTCGAAGCGCTTCATCTTAGTGTATACAGTTAAGTTTAACGTATGTGATGATGTAACGTGAGTTTTTGGACAACAGTTGGGTTGTCGTTACTCGAAGCGCTTCATCTTAGTGTATACAGTTAAGTTTAACGTATGTGATGCTGTAACGTGAGTTTTTGGACAACAGTTGGGTTGTCGTTACTCGAAGCGCTTCATCTTAGTGTATACAGTTAAGTTTAACGTATGTGATGCTGTAACGTGAGTTTTTGGACAACAGTTGGATTGTCGTTACTCGAAGCGCTTCAACTTAGTGTATACAGTAAAGTTTAACGTATGTGATGCTGTAACGTGAGTTTTTAATATTTTTTCTTACACCGGAGATGCATCAACGCAACGGACATTACTTAGCATAAGTCCAACTGTATTTTAAACGGCAAGTATTTCAACTGGCGGAAACACTTATACGTCATCAATAATTATACTGACACTATCTGATCAAATTCAGTAATTTTAGTAGTGAAATTCCTTATTATAATTCTACAATAACTGAGCCTTATCAATAATTATTAATGGTAAACTCCCGAAATTTGTACAATGTTAAAACCGATTAGAGCAAAGATGTACTCGCCATGTTTATAGATTATAATCAGTTGCCAATACACCACATAAAACATAAGTATTAAGTATGGCGAGCTCAGTAACTATAACGAGACAAGTGTCATGTCAGTTTAATTTCCTTTAATAATAAAACAGTCATATCAGTCAGTTTCGATTTTCCGTTTCAATTTTATTTTACCTTGGAATCTAGGCACACACACGCACTGCCGTAAACTTTTCGTTTTATTATTTGAAGTTGATAGATAATGAACGGACTTTGATGATATACTGTTTAATTACGTTAACTTGGAGTTGGTTACATTTTCCGCTTGTTTTTCTTAAAGTTTAATCGGTATTAACATAAACGGTCATAGCAATTATGGCTTTTCAATGATTATGATTCAACGTTAGGTAATGTGTGTTATTGTATTAAATCGTTTATTACAGGTCAGTAGATTTTACAACTCGATGTGGTTTTACGTTGCACGCATATATACGTTATTTCGTTTTACTTGTTAGCAATAACGATATTTCCCGCTAAAATCCACTTTGCACAAAAATTCAGTGTTGAAGCGTTTTTTAAAACTTAATTTTCGCAAATTATTCAGTATTCCAGTGTAACCGGCAGTTGCCAAAGGAATATATACATCAGTATTGCATTGATTTATAGTTTTTGCCTATTTTCAAGGGCGCAGCACGATATTCAGAAGTGTGTGACAACTCAAAGTGTGGGCCGGTAAGATAATTTGCGTGCGGCATAAGGAAAATCCTATTTTTGCCCAAAAATCGAAGGCCTCTCACTGCACGCCTGTGTAGTTTTACTGATTTATTCCTAATTTTAATCATTTAGCTAATATATTTAAAAAATTGTAAACTGAGTTTTAACGCTTTAAACAGGTGTTTTTGCATATAATCTAACACGTAACGCAACCGAGATATGAAACTAATTTTGCATTTGGGTAAAATCGAAACCAGAAAGGATACTATCGAAGTTTATTAAGCAAACCCATACAGGTAAATAGCAATATCAGCGTTACCGGATATGTCTCCGATGTAAAAAATATAGCGAGCGCGAAATGTAGGTACACGCATACTGGGAGTGGGTATTGACTGAGTTGTACAATATATTTAAAAAATAAAGAACAGAAATTGGAAAATATATAGTCAATAAAATTATTCAACCAATCCGGGGGTGAAATTTGCTACTCATAACTAATAGGCAGGAGTCAAATTATTTTATGTTTGGAGTGCTAACAAAACGTCCACGATTTATATATTACAGCAAAAAATTCTACTTATTTCATACGTGTGCAATGAGGAAGGGATTTGGAACAATGCATTTGAACTTTCTTTTATATAACCTAAATAAATGCCACGGCTAATTGTATGGCATACCTGAAAAAGTCTAAAAGTTCTATATGTGATCTTGTCCTCTGTAGCAAGGTTAAAGAGAGTGAATTTAACAAACAAACAAACAAAATTTTATTAGTTTATAACTTCTTATATTTTATACATCCATGCCAAAATTAAAACTAAATATTGTTATTCTTGTTACAACAAATAAATACCACTGTGTCAATTAATAAAGACTAATCAGTTAGGACTGCCCTCTTACAACTGACTATATGTGCCTATCATAATGTAAAAAACGATTTAGGTCAACCTGTTAAAGTAAGTCTTTGAATTATTTAGCGCTTGGAGCGTTCACCAGATTTTTGTTACTTACAGATTCTGGGAGCGAATTCTACGCATTAATAACCCTTATAGCAAGTGAGTGTTTTAGTGTGTTAGTCTTAAATTTCATTTTAACCAGCTTTAATTATGAAGTATTTTATATACCATCAAAAGATCAAACTACAACCTCCTTAGTTCTAGTGGTTCTAGATTGAGTTTCTTAGTCCTTTCAGCACAATCTATATGCTGCCATCTAAGCCTAGCGAAAAATCGTCGCGTAAAATAGCATTGTACTCATTCGATCATGTCAATATCTTCAAGACAGCATGGCGACCAAAGCGGACACGCGTATTCTAATACTGGTCTTACGTACGAAATGTGTGCACGAATAACAGAGCAGTCTGTCGTCGTGAAACAGCGGAATATTACATGTATGATGCGGCATGCTTTAGCTGACATCTCCCTGCAATGAGAAATTTTTATTAATAAAAACACCTAAATCATTGCATTTGAGTGTATGTGGCACAGGCTGATAAAATATTGAATGTTTCGGTTACTATTTCCAAGAGAAAGAAGTTTTCATTTTGGCGCAAATATGGGAAGCTACCATTTTTTAGACCAGCTTTCAATACGAGTGAGTGCGTCTTGCAAATACATTTTTGCACTATCATTATCCGTCGTTATACAATGTACGCATAATTTTACATCATCCGCATATATTTTACAAGTAACATTAGACATGTCATTAACAATATCATTTATATATAACAAGAATAGGGTTGGTCCGAGGACACTTCCTTGTGGAACACCAGATGTAACCGAGAAATAAAGTGAAAAAATATTGTTTACTTTTACACGCGACTTGCGATTTGTTAGAAATGAAGCGATTCAATTTTTTAGATGATTGGATATACCGAAATTAGAAAATTTGCTTATCAATTTTATATGTGCGACGCTGTGAAAAGCTTTAGCAAAGTCTATATATAGTTCGTCCCCTGAATTTTTCATATCAAGCGATATGAACTAGTCATTAATACATTCTAGCAATTGCGTGCATGTAGATCGTTTTGCCAAAAACCGGTGTTAGTTTTCTGATAACAGTTTATATGACGTTAAGTGATCCGTAAGCTTGTCATTAATTATGAATTTCATCAGCTTACAGCAGCTAAAAATTAGAAAAACTGGTCTGTAGTTTGATGGATCTGACGCAGATCGTTTTTTAAATATAGCAATAATATCAGAATATAGCCAAATAATTGGTAGAATACCATTGATAAACGACTGTTCAAAAATGCGAGACAGCGAGAAACAGAGAATATCACTCAAGTCCTTTAAAAAATACTGAGTGAATCCATCGACTGCGTGACTATGCTTCTTTTTCAATTTACCCATGTATTTATGTACTATGGCGGGAGTGAACGAAGTCCAGCTTAACTGAACGTTTGCTGAATTATTATTAGAAGGCAAATGCTTATCATCTAGAGTGAAAACACTTGAAAAAGTGTTTACTAAAATTTTTGAGAGTGCTTCGTCGTTGAAGATCAGCTCTCCTTGCGGGTTTTTCAACGCACTTACGCCTCCTTTTCTAAAACACCTGTTATTAACGTATTTAAAAAGGTTATTTTTATCGCCTGAGGTTAATATTTTGTGCTCTTTGTTTCTCTGAAATTTCAAATTAGCTTTAGGGCATTTACAGCTCCACAATTTATATGTAGAAAAACCACACCGTGGTCGGAACACATAAAGCTTTCGCCCTCCTGAACAATACGAACTTTAACAGACGATGTTGTTAAAGCCAGATTAAGTATATTGTTACCGCATGTAGGAAACGTTACCAGTTGTTCCAATCCAATTTCCATAATACCGTTCATGTATAAATTAATAAGAGGGTTATATGGTCAAGAGTAATTTAGCCAGTCAATATCGGGGAGGTTGAAATCACCAATTGTTACTGGCTAGGAAACTTCACAAAATAACCTGAACGAGTTGATCATACTAGAAACGTAGTCAATATTGTTGTTTGGTAGGCGATAACAGCACACGATATGATGCTGGCTCGGGATAAGTAAGTCTACAACAACTTCAATTTCCATGTGTGATGTGGTATTAGAAACCTCTCTCACAGCCATTGCAGTTTTCACAAACAGAGCTACACCTCCACCTCCCGAATGTTGCCTGCCTTTCCGAAAAATACGATATGTGCTACTCTGGTCTAAAATCGAGTTTGGAACTGTATTGTTCAGCCAAGTTTCTGTTATCGCTAGTATATCATGTTCATCACATGATGGCGTGAAATTAAGATCGGACAGTATGTTGTAGAGACTGCGAGCATTTAGATGTAAATATCTGATCTGATTTTCATTTTCTGTTATTCTGTCAAATGTTTCTGTATTCGGATTACAGTTGGGCGATAGAGGAGCAACCCTTTCAACTAGTTTAAAGATACAGATAGTTTTCCTTCCACAGAAGAGAACGTGTAATTTAATTCTGAATATTCCACAAATTAATTGGCCGCTCACACGAGAACAGCCTTTAAAAACTACCAATTTCTCTTTAACCACGACATATTTGTCAGAGTTAATGCAGTCATTTTCAAGTTCACGGTTGAGTTCATTAGCTTTAGCGTGAAGTGCAGCAATTTGTTTCCGACCATTTTCAGACATTGAGCGGCGAATGAAAACCCACCGGTACTAGGGATGGTTGCGAAGTGTGCGAGCTTCGTTGAGCACAGTAGACCACGTTAGAAGATGGTAACCGTAGTTTGAAGAGCCGTGGCCACCGTTGAGGTTGCATTTGAAACAATTTTGAATTGTCTTTTATATAACTTAAGTAAATGCCACGGCTAATTGTATGGTATACCTGAAAATGTCTAAAAGCTCTATATACACCTGTCTATGTATGATCTTGTCATCTAGCAAGATTAAAGAGAAGGATTCGCTTCATATTTGCAGAACCTCTTCGTACTTCTTTTTGAATCCGTTCTGTAACCCAAAACCTGCCTTCTGTTTAGAGTGAGCTCCATTTACTCTGCAAATTACTCACCGTTTCTTCTTTGAAATGAATCCAAAACACAGTCACTCCACGGACAGGTTGCAACCAATTTGTAATAAAAAAGCAACGTGATCCCCTCGGCGTTTTCATTATCATATATTTTGGACAACTGTGTGTCGACAACTGACTTTCAAAGCTGTGATTGGGCGCCAACGTTATAGTAATTGTTGAAAGGGGATTTATTAAACCCGCTAAGCCATAGACCAAATTCATTGTTGTCAAACTGCTGTAAATTGATGGAGTTTGTCGCATATAGTCAGTAGTCCTTCGTTGTCGAAGTGGACCTTTGCGCGGATAGTGAAAGTAATTGACTGAAGAATATAGGTGAAAATATCAGCCAACGACTTGGTCCGGCCAACTGCGGCATGGGGCCTGCTCGGGCAAATCTAGATTTTCAACGGGCCGGGCTGGGCCGAAATGTTACAGCTCCGGACCGACCTCGATTTCCAGTCACACGGAACAGTTTCTGGTTCGCTGGCCTGTCCTCATGGAACAGACTGCCATTTAGGCTTCGAGACAGTGCCTTAACCGTTGCTGAATTTATGTCTAAGTTAAAGGCATTTATGTTTCTGCAGGTCTTTCATAATTTAAAAAAATGATCGTATTGTTATCAATTTGTGTTATCGTATCCAGCGGTCTTGCAACACTATCAGCGAAGAGGGTTCTTTATAAATGGCTTATTATTATTATTATTAGAATTTCACATAAAAGGCAATTTCTCCTTAAGGACTTTAAACATTGTAGTTATTTTACAACCACCCGACTCAGCTCGTCAATGCGGTTTGAATTGTGCATAAAATTATATATTCAAAGAGAAAAATTTTTTCGAAAATTTTGGGTACCAAGGTGTGACCACTAAGAACTTCAAAACGAAGAAAAAATTGTCATAAAAATGGCCGAAATGGATAGTGTCTGATCCAGCTCATGGAGCTGAATCGAAAGGTATCAAACTTGTTGCTTTGTAACTTATAGCTTCAAAACCGAACACAATTCGTCCTGGGGGACCTAAAGAAAAAGACCTCATGTTTCTCTGGTGTTTGCGCCCATGATTAACATTCTTGCTCCGGGATTTACTACAGCAAACTGCAGACTATTTGGTGACGATATCAAGCTATATGCTAAATTTTCGCACAGCATTAGCGATTAAGCTTTGACAGTCTGCTCAATTCGCTGGCAGCTGCAAATAGCCGTACATATTTTACCTAAGACACCAAATTCCAATGCCTACAATATTATTATATCATGCCGCTGCATTCCATATACTGCCCGTCATGTCTTACTTCATTCGTGTACTATTTCTATGAAATATCTGTTGTTGAATATTCGGCATTGCTGAAACAGGGGAAATAAGGTTATCGTCCTACAGCAAAATTTTTTGATATATTTGGACTTAGCTAGTCGAATTATGGAGGCTATGCCTGAAAAGATGGTAAGACTATGCCCTGATTTTCCCCTTGCTTCAAGAGGGCCATATATTCTAGCCAGGCGTGGTTAAGCAGCTTTGTTATCGACATTCATAAGGTTGAAAACGTACAAAGATAGTTCACCAAAACACTTAACGTTAATTTTTCAGTTTAAGTAATTGACATTGGGTATATAGCGATGCTTTAAAATTTGAATGCGAATTTTTTCAATATTTGGTTAAACTTTGTTTCAAAATTTTTAATATTTCTTCTGATAATCTTTTCTGCTTCAGAAGTTTGAGCCTTGATCATTCGCTAAAATTCTGCAATTTACAACAATAAAACGGTTTGTTACCAGTCAAGCCACCGTTAGTAATACACATAACTGTTATTGTGCACTACCCATATCTATACTGTCTATGTCAAATATAGAACAGGTGAAAGATCCTACAAAATAAAATAGACTGACATGTAGTAAATAAACAGATGCGACCTGAAAGGTCTCACAGCTGATCACAATTTGGAATGAATACCAACAGTAATAATTGTCAATAAACAGCTATTGCTAAGTAGGAATGCATGGGTGGGCTACATATTTCGCTATTCGCTATTTGGGGTACAAATTCCTCAAACTATTATAATAAACATATTTTTTCTTTGATTTGTTTAGCGTGTTTGTTGTTTTTCATTATTAAATAAACATTAGTCTAATGATGTGAACTCTAAAACAATATATACCACGAATAATAATTGGAGAGTTTTGAAGACAGGATTTATTTTAACTCTGGGGTTTTATTAGAAAAAAGAAATATGTTTTTGTGTGAAAAAATTTTGCACATTAATTAACCATCAAGTATGTTATCGATGTATGCGTGACTCAGCACACAACGAGTTTTTTTTTAATTTCATTTACTGCCAAGTTTAAATTATATACCACCTACTTCCACTTACTATAAACACCAAGTTTTCATTAGTATATTAGTCATCGTTGAAAACTACTTTTTCTTAATAAATGGCTGTTTTGGAGTTGTCGTTTTCAATACTAATTTTCCTATTTTTCCTCCCTCTGTGCCTTCTTTGGAAACCGCATCATTCTAACACAGATTTTCTAAATAAATTACTTCGGTGACTAAAAAATAAATTAAAGCTTAAAGTTAAATATCTGGGACCCAAAGCGATAGAAATTATTTTGACTTGAATTTTGGGTTACCAAACAATTCGTCTCTAAACAGTTACGCGCCCCGGACAGTTCGTTTCCAGACAATTCGTTCCTTGCATTTTTCGTCCCCTGGACAGAATGACACACTTGGTTAGGCTTAGTCATGTTGTGAATTGACCTGGCGACACATTGTATGGAGACGAATTGTCCAGGACGAATTGTCCTACTCGTCGAGTTTGAGATAATAGGCGGGCAGATGTCGTTTTCGGCGAGGATTTTGTATCCGCGATTCGTGTTACGTTAGATCTTGCCTTTTCAGGTTATACCTCTTGTATTAGAGCCATTGTATTATTCAAAACAACGTTTGATTGTGACTCCGAGATCTGTAATGCATGCTGTTTCTGGCACTATGTTTTCTAACACTGAATAATGGAAATGCGGATTTTTAGGACCAAGATTCAGTACTTGGCATTTTGATAGAGAGATCGAAAGCTGCCACTTAATTGCCCATTCTTCAACGCCCATTTCTTTTAATTTTATGTTAACGCTGTTTTCTCGTAGCATAGCAGCGTATAGTTTTACATCATCTGCAAAAACTTTGATATTAATATTGGGATAAATTCTAACTGTGTAGATTAGATTATTAATATACAGCAGAAATAGTGTAGGGTACAGAAAGCTTTCTTGAAGTACGCCTGAAAGGATCATTTTCTCAGTGGAAAATGTATTGTTCATTTTTACGCGAAGTTTCCTATTTATTAGAAAGTTTTGTAACCATGACAAGCAGCAACCAGAAATTCTTAGGCAGGACAGCTTTTGAACCAGTTTCGTGTGCAAAACAGTGTCAAAAGCTTTAGCAAAATCAATATAAACAACATCTACAGATGACCCTGTATCTAGGCGGGAAGCCAAGTTATATATAATTTCGATTAGTTGGGTCGTTGTGGATCCTTTAACTACAAAGCCATGTTGATGCGTTGATAGGAGATTCGGACGACGAAAAAATTAACAGTACGCTTATTCAGTATTCGTTCCATGATCTTGCAACAATTAGAAACCAAAGAGATTGGGCGATAGTTTAATGGCTCAGTTGGTTCGCCTTTTTTAAATAATCCAATCACATCAGCACACCGTCACATGTCTGGTAATATACTATTTACAAAGGATTGTTCAAAGATATGTGATAGTGGGATGCTTATGGCGTCCCTAAGTTCGCGAAGAAAGTATTGCGTGAATTGGTCTGTAGAATAGCTGTGCTTCGGTTTGATCTGTGAGAGCGTTAAGTATATTTCGTGCGGCGTGAATGATACGCATGAAAGTTTTTGAAGGTTTTCAGTTTCAACGACGGGGATATTGCCATCAGATTCATTGAAGGTTTTCAGTTTCAACGACGGGTATATTGCCATCAGATTCAGTGAAAATACTTGCAAAGCCATTTGCTAATATTTCGCACTTCTCGTCTGCGGCAATACACACGTCTGGGCATTTTAAGGCGCTAATGACATCACTGGTGCGTATCGATGTCTAATTTAACTATACAGTGTTTGTGGATTATCTAAGCACATCTCTATCCTTTACTAATTTTGCTATGGCTTTTTTACATTGCTTTGTATGTAGAAAAACCGTTTGTTTGTTTGTTTGCAAAGTTTCCAGAGCTGGGCCTTTTTCCGTAGAAGTATTTTGATGTGTATGGGGTAATATTTTCCTGGCGTTCTGATACTTGTCTGTTTTTGTGGCACAAATAATTCACATATATACAACATGATATTGTAAAATAAAAGCCACTTATCATTCACAGTAAATACAGAATAAAGGAGATCATTCCAAAACAGTGACATTAAAAAGTTCCTTATCTTTTCGAAGTCAGCGTTTTTAAAATCGAAATTTGTTGTGCCCGTCACGGGCTTATTTCGTTTTCCGCCAGTTAAGAGGAAATAGATTGAAAAGTGATCATAATTGGCAAAGTTTACTGTACACTTAATGCATGCAAGTTGGAGTGGAGCGTTAGTCAATATCAGATCAAGGGTTTTGCTTTCCGTAAATGGGAATGATACTAGCTGTATAAAACTCGATTCATTTATTGCTTCAATGAATACTTTGGAATTTGGCGTTAATACATTTTGATTTTTATTCCAATCCAATTCTGGAAAATTGAAATCACCTGGTATGACCAGTGGCCATGATAGTTTACATACATATGATATATAATCGCATAACACAGACATGTTAATTGTAGAATTATGCGGCGGCCTATAAATGCAAACAATTTGTGTCTTAGTTTTAAAGACAACATCCATCGCAACAGCTTCGACAATGTCAAATATAGCTGGGATATTTGTCACTGGTGCATAATCAAGATCTTTTGAAATGAAAATTGCTACGCCACCTCCACGTGAACTTCGATCATTTCTGTAGACTGAATACGATGTGCCGGTCCACAAGTTATTAGATATATCATTATGCAGCCAAGTTTCTGTAACTGAGATAATTTGATAGGATCTCGATTCTAGTAAAATATGTAATTCATTAAGCTTGTTGCAAATACTGCGAGCATTAAAATATTTACGTTTGATAAAATGTGAAAGCGAAGGTGGTACAACCCACTTTAACAGTTTCCTGAACTGAGATCCTACCGTTGATTTCTACAAACCAAGGGCGCCCGTAGAAATTTTTCCAGCGGGGGGCATGATATATCGCTACCTTTCGGTCATGTGGTTACGAAACTAGCCGTGAAGAAATTCAACATTAGAAAATGTGCGTGTATAACAGACAAGAACAGCTAACCTTACTGCTTAAACAAAAATAGTAGTCTTCTTCGATCACTCGCGAAAATGTCAACCGCTTTTTGCATGAAATGTCAACCTGTCAACCCGTTTTCTGTGAACGCTCAGCATGCATAAACCAGACAAACGCTCCTCAGACATGGTGGAGCGTAGCCACGTTTTCACTCTTCTGAGAGTGCTGAAGGACCGTTCAACGGTGCAGGTAGTAACAGGAAGAATCAGCAGAGCGAGGATTGCCTGGCGAATTGCTGGATAAAAATCCGGCGTGCTCCCAGAGGTCAGTTAAGGACATATGAATTAACTCTCTCGACTTCCAAACATGATACCATCCAGATGCTTCCACCTCAAAATTGTCAATTCAATAAGACATGAGAATTATGATAACACTGCTTAGGAAGTCGTCGTAAGACATTTCACGCATTGATGACTGCAGAATGTTCCAGAGATGAAACTGGGCGTCGTTATTTTGAGAAAATCTAGCTTCAAGCGACGAAATTAGCGACGCGGCGTAGACGAAATATCACTGCCACGCTGCGTAGACAGCTCAGGAGCCGTGTGTTGAATGAATTCTGCACCAGCTAAAGTTGGTGAACACGTCGCTTCAGGACATAACGCTGACGACGTTCTCGGCATTTTAGGACTAGGAGGATTATTAGCGTCAGTATTATAATTAGTA
>JASANE010004783.1:0-10763 GCA_030248225.1 Trileptium ribeirensis
GTTTTGTTTGTAGGAGAACATTTTGGATTAAGCTGGACAGTCCGAAATTACACCTAGTGAACTTTATGTAACCGCTCATGAGAAAATGTTGTTCCCTGCTCCAACACATCTTTTGCGTTCACACAAAAATCTCGTTAGGCGGTGTGAAGTTGTGTGCATGCTTAATCTATTTACACTAGCCGTGCTTCTAGTTGTTTAAAAACTCACTCACACAGCTGCATTTTTGCCACAGTAATTTTCAGCAAAGAGTAAGATATCCGCCAGAAAGTACGTCATTTCAGTTGACAAGCATTTAGATTCCAATGGACATACCTTGTTGTCTGTGTCCAGATTCACACAGCGCTTTAACACCTTTTGAATTGGAAGTCGTGTAAACTTGTTGTTTTTGCGCACCAATTTCGCCGCGTTCATTAGTTACGAAAAATTAGACACTGTTAGCAATATCTCTCAAATGTGGAATTTTAGCAGGTTACTTGAACTGGCAACCCGTACGTTTTGTATCGTACCAGCTTCCCTTACGTTCTCATTTTTTGGCAAAAGCGCAGTTGAAAAGAGTAGATTTTATAGTAAGCCCCACCGATGGCGACATCACTACTACCCTTCAAGGCACTTGAAATTCTTAAATAAATTTTTTGTCTTAAATTGTCCAGAATCGTAGCTTCCCAAAATTTGGAAAGCAAGACAGGGATCATCAGATGTAAAGCGAAAGTGGAAAGACGGGTACTTGGTGAGACACAAACAATTTGAAAACTAGGCCTCAAAAGATATATATGTTGTCCGATTTCTGCCTGGCACAGGCGGATATAGAAGCAAAGGCTTAAACTTAAATCAAAGACCTAAAGATTAGCCACTTTCATGAGTCAGGTTTTAGTACTATAAATGCTAAAAAATTGACAAATTTACGTTAGTTTAACGTACAAAATATTAACAACAACTTTTGTGCGCAATTATATTCAAATAAATTTAATTTGGTATTATAAATACAAAAGATGATATGTACATAAATATTTTTGAGGAGAGAATTTGGGCTGGACGCTTAGCATCAGTTTATCCCAGTCAAGCTGATCCGGTATCTATTTTTGTGGAGCCGAACCGAGCCGGAATTTTCAACCTTCGAGCAAAGTCGAGCCGACAATATCACCAGCCGAGCGCTTTCGACAAATATCTCGAGCCGATCCGGGTCTTGTCGGCTATACGCAACTTATACACAACGCAATATCATTTAGATAATTTTTTTACCCGTGCACAATTTTTAACCGCATGGAACAATATTGTTGTTACGAAAAAGCAAGTCTGTCCACACATTACAAAATTACCAATGACAACTCTACTCATACGACCCTAACTTAACTAGTTTCAATATTTTCTCAGAATTTCCGTAGAATGCATGTAACAAATCGCTATTTTTGTGAAAATTATTTTAGCACTTGTTTCTGTCTATGCAATGCGAATACTACTGTAATTCTGCGATGTGTTATTCATATACTGTAAAAGGGAGAAACTACTATCAACGTACCTGAGACGACAGTCTGACTATTTTGATAAATACATAAACAGGTCAATTTAATATGGAAACCGTTGTAAAGCTATTTTCACAGCACCTAAACACACGGCAACCCGGGAAAGAAAAACCCCCCCCCCAAAACCGCCCCCCCCCCCACCCCCCCACGCCCGCCGCCCCCCGCCCCAAAAACAAAAGAGATCAATATTTACTACATGTTTTATATCTAGTGTCACCCGACTATTATTCTACTGCAAAGGCGAAAATGTTTGGTATTTAGCGTATCCAAGAGAAAAATTGGTGTAGTCAAAATCAGCCTGAGTTAGCGTAATGGCTATAGACGCATGTAATTGCATCAAAGCACTATGTAGCGTTTTACTGCAAACACGGCATTGCAGTAGCACAGACATTGATGGAGCAATGGTGAAGACTCAGAGTCCTCGTGCCAAGTGTTTTACAACGTAGCATCTTATCAATGTTGTGATAGTTGAAACTTAGTTTAACAACAACATCAATTTGTGGTTGCTGTCATAGCAGGTGCATCAATTTCTAGATGTGCAATATCCGCTGTGTCAATTTGTAGAAGGTGCTGACAGTTGCAGCAAGTTATAGATAGTGTCGCGACTGTATCTACTATTAGCGAGGAACTATATGTCAATATCAGCAATTTGGTGCTCTGGAGCGCAACAGCTGCTAAGGAGTCAGTAATAAATAAAAAAATTGAAATCTGTGTTAAACTGATGCTGTGCCGCACTTCAACGGCGTTTGCTTTGTAATCAGAAATTGTTTGATGACGAGTAAATTTGCGTTATAACGCTGGATAGTGCGTTTACCTAATTCGAAGTTAGAAGCTTCATTTCAGTTTTATTTTTGATGGCTTCAGGTTTATAGCGGTCATTCTGGACTGATTCTTTTCTTAAATATTTGTGCTGTATTGTATAGTGCGATCGATTTCCTTTTCCAAATCTTATCAGTGATACAGCCGCCTACGACGTAATATTTACGAACCGCAGCGATTACACTGTCATGCAAATAGCGTTTTCGCAGTGGTTTTACAATTCAGCGTGGCGGCTATTACGTTCAGACCCTCCCAGGAACATGAACATTGTTGTCGAAAGCTGGAAACATTGCCCAACATACGTAGCGTCACAGGTTCATGGTGACTAACATGGGTGCGTTGTGATTTTTTGCGATCCACGATTGGCAGGTATATGGACTTGTCTAAGTCAGAAGTGCAAAAAATATGGATGGGTACCACATGTTTATGACTTCACCCGAAACGTACGGCGGCCATTTAATCCGAAAACATGAAGATTGTTATTCTCTTCAGCGGGTACAATATCATAGGATATATATTAGATTACACTAATTTGTGTATCCATTTGTACATTAAGTGCCGTGGTAGTTAACTTTTTTAGAAAATAACAAATTAGAGTCGTGTATAGAAATTGAAGATATTTCGGTTTAATAAAAATTTGTTGACCAAAATTCGGATAGGAATTGGTTTTGAGTGCTGACTTTACTATAACATATTTGCTTTTCCTGGTAGTGAAAATTTTGTCACAAATGTATGGCTCTCAAATGTGTAACTTGCCGTCTTAGATGCGCAAAACCGTCTTCAAATCTGAGGGAATATAATCGTCACAAACATTTTGCAGAAACCGGCAAACATTTTTTATTACTCGTTAGTAAATCCAAGAGGCGATGATATTAGAAAATAAAAAAAATTGAACAAAAACGTTCGACTACCTTCCCAACCAGGAACCTGACAGTCTGAATTTAGTGGTCCAAATATCTGGAGAGGCGGGTCTCAATGTAGTGGTCAATGATAGTATTGATATATTGTCAAAGAACATAGCTGGGTCGTCTAAGTCGATGGTCGAAGAACTTGAGGAATGAATTTGGTGATTAGAAACATAGTGGAGGTATTCAAATGTATAAAGCAGACAACTGACATTATAAGTCATAAGCTTGGAAGGAGCATGGCCGAATTCCACCGTGTCGTAACGCGGACGAAAATTTCGAAAATCCGAATAGTGACACAGACTCTTCAACAGAGTCGCATATCATCGGCTCTTAGTAAAACTGCGTTATACGGTATAATTTTAAATAGTAAATTACGATTGATCGGCAAGTGCGAACTATAAAATTTTCAAAAGAATGCGTACGACCTGTTCGGCGGCGCCTTCTCCTCTTCTAATTGTGCCCAATTCATAATCAAAATCAGATCAGAATTTGCCAATTCCGCGCCACAGCAACCACTATGTTACCCCTACCCCTGAGACCGCTTCGGGTTTTAAGTGACCACATGTCTGATACAAAAAGAAAAGATATGACAGATTTACCACACTGTTCTAATGGGACATTGTCATTGGTACACTTCACATGGTGTCGCTTGTACTATTTTATGGGGTTGTGGAGGGGATGGAAAACCAATGACTGCACTACTGCGTTGGGGCTTCGAACACCGTGATATTTACTGTTGTATTGGAGGGCCTCGAGTACAGTTGGCTATGCTCTTCTACGTAGTCGGGGGAAGGGGCTCAAACACCATTGCCCGGGCCCCGCATTAATGTACATAATTGTAACAATTGTAAGATTTGCAGTCATTTTGAATAGAAACCTTGGATTTCTGCTATGCCGCCTTAAGCCTCAACTTCTGGAAAAAGATCCATTTTCGCCACAAATAGTACACAGCACACCGCGTCAATATTTCATCCAGCTGCAACAAAAGTGTTTCGCGTGTAAAATGACAACCTGTCTTACGTGTAATGTCGTAGAACATATCTTCAATACCTTTATTTTGATTCTAATTGGTTGTACACTTGTCATGGGTAAATCGTTACACAATCGCATTGAAACACCACCGATTGGGATATTGATAACCGGGCATAACCAATTCTTCATCTCCCATTAGTTGAATTTTACCTCGTAATGTTTATGCCCTGACCTGATTGGCTGCGCAACGGCCACGCGAGTTCATAACCAACAAAGCGACTGAGCAACTTCCTCTCTCGAAGGACATCACCTACAAAATTATGCATCTTGGCGTAGACGAGAATATAGAAATTTGCGTTAAGCGGGTTATGATTCAGATAATCTTAAGCAGTTATTTTGTGAAGATTTAGTTATTGATTTCATCTATATATAAAATTTGGAAAGCTACTTTACAATATCGCAGCTCAAACAGAAACATAGGTGTTCACGGTGGTACAACTTACAAATATTAGCTAAGTAGTTAGATGATAAATCAAATATGTTTCGATAATTAATTTGCTCTTATAAAAGGTTGATTTTAAGCTGCACTTATAATATAATGCACGTGTTAGCACTAGCGTAGTATGGGCTTCTAGTCACAGTTCTTTGGTTATTATTTAGAGCAATTTCGCATCTGTAATCATCGCACTTTTGTCAACGCCTCGAACTAACGCAGCAGCAGCGGACAAATTAATGTTTGATGGGACCTAGGGTTTTCAACTCAAAGGTTATAAATATATATTTGGTTACATGCGAATGAATTCGCATAACCGTAGATTGATTTCTAAAATTAGACTTCGAAATGTTCTTGGAATGTGGTAAATGAAAATGACGTACTTTCGCTGATTCTGAGACATTGGTCACACATTTTTCTACGCAAAATATTGTAGTAGGCTAAAAGGTTTAGCTTCTTCTTCCAATACCCATTTTCATTCGTTTTTTTTTGATTGTGACTAAATATATTGGATTACAAAGTAACAATAGCCACTAAAACAAAAGAGCATTGGACATCAGTCTTGAACACCTCACTACATAGTTGAGTAGCTTAACCAATTCTTTGCAATTTTTACTGAAAATTGTGACACTCTTCAAATTAACCACATCCTGTCTGCAAGTAGCGTCAGCGCAATATGTAAGAAACAGCTATTGTATTATACCTATAAACTAAGGAACCAGCAGGAATTAAGTAATGTTGCTTTCACATAGTTTACAATAAGTTAACAAAAGAATTGCTTATCCATTTGCTGCCATATTATTCAATCTATGTCGCGATGCGAGCACAATGCGCCTTAAAAAGGGACAGCATATCTTTTACATAAAACACAAGTGCAAAATGCCTCCCATGAAATACATTAGGCAAAATGTCCACCATTGCGCAAAACGTAGAGGAATATGTTGTTTTATCCAGCAACAAATGTATGATGACGATCGTCACCTTAGGAAAAGCAGGGGACAATCGCCCCCCACGAGATACTTTACTGTAGATAGGAACCCTCCGCCCCAACCTGCGCCCCGCAAGATGCTGAGTTTTTATTCGACATAATTAAACCGTCTAACATTTAAAAATATTGCACAAAAGCTTATGCTATCCTTAAAACTATCCTATTCTATCAGTAAAATACCTTTATCATACTGTGTACTGGAGTTTTTGGAAACAATATGAAAATTAGAGTTACTGCATTTAGCCTAGAATTCTAATGTTGGCAAGGTGGAACTATTTAAATAGCTTTCATTGGTTTTGACTAATATAAGCTTCAAAATGTGTTTATGGCGTTGGATACCGAACGTTGTTATGCACTGTTGCCAAAGCCATCAATTTCCATAAGAAGATTTAATTTTTTAGTTAAGCTGCTTACAATTTTTTAGGTTTAATACAGAAAATACTTGGGAGAGTAGCTAAGTTATCAAATTTTAGTGCTAGTTTACAAGCGAACGTAACCCACCAGCATATCTTGATATATATGTGTTACGCCGTCGATGTAGACGAAATCCCAACTGCCGTCGTGGCTCTTTGAAAATATTAAATGTTTTATGGAAAAGATGGAAATTAAGACTCGGACCAATAAATTTTTATGTTTAAGTAAAAGAAACAAGTATATACTTTATGAGATCCAAAGAATTTGAAATTTAGGACTGAAAAGACGGGTTTTTTGATCTCAGGTTGGCAACAAGGGATATAAAAACGTAGGCTTTATACCACTATATGTGAAAACAATACTTGAATCTGCACCGGAAGTACACAAGTTGAAACAAAAATTAGAAAATTTACAACATTTATGACGTAACTGTGTTAAAAAAGGTTTTAAAGTATTAATTGGTCAAGATGTGAATCTAGGAATATGTCTCAAAAGCGCACCATTTCGCGTAAAGGCAAAAAGTTTGAGCGCTCATCGACATCAATCTAATCACGTCGTTGTTCCGTTATGCGTGTTACCGAATTTATCGTAATTAAATATTGTAAGCCCAAACTACCACTATGCGATCATATTTAAATAGCACAAGACGGTAGTAGGGAATATAAGGCCTGGTTGCTACGGTTGTTGGGAATACCATATATCTACTAGAAAATATTTAATTTAAATGATTTCTTTGATGACAAACAGTCGCAATTGATGCTAATCCAGTTTTGTAAACATACATTTGCAAACAAATTCGAACAAGTATTTTGTTAGGCATATCGTGAAGCGTGTTGCTCGAAACAAACGAGTTTGAAGTGTAAACTTATATGCTCGGAACAAAATAGACACGTCCCTGCTATTTGATAGAGTCTGAACTCCACGCGTCTCATATCTTAACAGTCGACCACATAGTGTGCTCAGCGTGGGGCTCGACTATGCCAATCATCATCACTTGACTGCGCATAGAGTTTTAATCAAATACTGTATTTATAGTAAATTCTATGATCATGACAATCAGCTTATTTGCATATCTTGCTCTGGTATTCTGTTGCAACTTTCAAGAAAGCTGACTGGTTTTCTTTCAAACTGGTTCTTTTGAAAGGTATATTTGGAAATCGAACTTAAAGACTAAAGCTTATTTTCATATTTACCTTTAAAGTGTTAATTTATTGTCCCTGACAGTTTTTGCTTTTTCTTTTCAGGGGTTTTGTCTGCTTGTTGAATGTTTTTGTTTGTTGGCATAAACTTTTAGCTTACCGGTATACTCAGCTCTAATTGACGGAGTATGAGATTATTAGCACTAAATTATCTAAAAATGTGTGTATTCGGATAATTCGGCTGCTGGTGGTAATACCTAAGAGGCATATGGCTACGCCAAAGGTATGGTTGAGTGACCACAATTTTGGTTGGCGGCTATATATTGCTCAATGTGTGACGTCCTTTTCGAACGGAGACTAATGCGTAATGGTTGTAGTATTATCAGACAAAATTTTTCCTTTGTCTCACATAGCAGATCGATCTTAAAAAGATATTCATGATTTGAATACTTCTGGCATGAACCTGATACAACCATAAGAGAGTCGGATTCCGCCGTGGTGGTAGGATGCCTGATACACCAAGGATAGTGCTCGAAATTTCGTAGGTATTTAAAGTATGTTTAATATATCAGTAAATCATTCAGACGAAACGATTACTGTATTTCACTACTGTTGATATATAGTTCTTCTGTCCAGATGATCAGAAGTATTATTCTGGGAGCTACTCAACGGTGAACGCTGTACCCTTTATTACGATAAGGTTTCTCGTTTGAGGGAATTGATTTTGACTTGTTCTATTGTGTATGCTTGTTCTAGCAGTATTCAAATTCAAATTCAAAATTTATTCAGTTACTAAGGTACATCATATGAGACTTTACATTTACTGCAATGTTCTGCTTCTGAAACGCGTTCATACTACTCGTGAATGAGAAATCATTAAGTGTTATTCGCACAACATGCTTACTAGCGTTCGCAGAACATTGCCACACATGTTTATAATAAAATAAAAAATTCACATAAGGAAATGAATAACGAAAAGGCAGAAGGGAGGGTAAGATCTCGCCTCTTACATCTGCCTATATATCAGTATAATATAATAAGTTTAGTCGACAAAACAATATATAGTGTAATCATGTTAAATATAACAATTTTGGCAAGAAAACATTGATACAAATTATTTTGGTTGAGTGAAATAGAAACGGAAGGGAGTGGGTAGACATACTCACTAACATTTGTTTAAAGGTTTCTACTAAATTATAGAAACTGGCCCAAATCTATTTCCTTTAAAAGTTCCTTGAATACTTGGAGACTTGAAGCAGCTACCAAGGGTATACCGTTCACATATTCGGGCAGGTTGTTCCAAACGTTAATATTGCGAGCCAGAAAGAATTTCTTAGTGAATTTGTTCTGCACTTTGATTTACGCAATTTAAATGGGTGACCTCGCGTATTTTTGCAGTTGAAGACATGAAATAGCTCATGGTCTGAGTTTCCCACAGGATCGTGAACGTATTTGAATATCGTAGCTAGATCAATTTTGAGTCGCCTCAGTTCAAGTGGCTCGATGTTCAACTGTTTCAAGCGATTTGTGTAGTCAGTAGCATCTCTTTGCGCGCGGCTAAAAATACGGCGCGTGTAATAACGTTGGACTCTTTCAAGTAAGTCAATGTCAGACAGATAAACTTGTGACCAGACACAGCTTGCATACTCAAGAATGGGTTTGACGTAGCAGTTATATCCACGAAGTAAAATAATAATATCATTACTTAAAAAAGCAGTGTAATAAGATGTTACACATTTCTAATGCCTTTTTGTAATGAATCTGCAATGAGGGTTAGATATTAGATCTTTGGAGACAATGACTCCCAAGTCTTTGCACCATGGTACAGCAGGTACAACATTGCCACACACAGTGTAGAAATGATTTGGATTCCTTGATCCAATGTGTAACAATTGGCATTTCGGTGCAGAGATGGTCATCTGCCATTTCTTAGCCCAATTATCAACATAATTTGAGGCTCTCTGCATCTCTGTCACAACTGATGTATAATTATAGCGAGGAATGGAACAATAAAGTTTAACATCATCAGCAAAAAGTTTAAAATACACAGCATCAGATTTATACGAAGAAACAAGCTTGGACCTAAGACATTGCCCTGAGGTACGCCAGATCTAGCTTTGCATAGTTCGGACAGGCTACAGTTCACTTTAACACGAAATGTTCTGTTAGACACAAAACACTGAATCCATTTTAGCAAATGTCCCGTTATACCGTATAGCGGGATTTTGTAAAGCAATTTAGAGTGCGAAACAGTATCAAAGGCTTTCGCGAAATCGATATACACAAATGAAAATAGTAGGTTATGAATCCGTTGTAGTTATGACTTTTAGACATTGAACACGTCGCAGTGGTGTGGCGACAAGATTATTGCTTTAAGAGATCGGTTCTTGCGTTCAACATTCACGCACAAACTGACCCGATGCTGTAAAACGAGGTTCTGGTTTTTCTGTCGCAAAAACGGATGATGTTTGGTATTGGTGTTCTTTTGCAGGCCAAGCGATGACAATCTGAAATATCACAAAGCTATCATTGAGTGTCGGCATTGCTTATAATATGGTTGAAAGCTAAAAATATAAGTTTAAAGCGATATTTTGGTTTCAGTACGCTATGCCTCAATTCTGTTGATTAGAAAATTGGTTTTCCTTGAATGTGGCCTTATGCCATCAGGTCATTTTACACTTTTTAACAGAGACTTCCACTGTTTGAAATGTTTCTTTCCGTCACTTTTTTGAGCTCTATGATCATTGATTCAACAGCGGAAGGTCTTTCCGGGCTTTTGCAATTTCAAGTTCGTGTCAGTTTATTTTTAGGGATTGCAATGATATAATCGATTCATTTGGCTTAATTTTTTAATGTCTTAAAAATATGTTCCTTATTCTTTCCCTGTTTTAAAACCTTGTTAACATAGCTGATATACTACAACTAAATTATCAACGTTAAATAAGGAATTCAATTATGTATTTATTCTTGCGTAGCGCAATACTTGTGAGTTGAAACAGTTATTGCCAACGGAACTGGAGATATTGCTATATATATGTGGAAAATTTTAATTTGAAGTTAAATTTCAATTTTCTATTATCATAAGCCTGCAAAAGAAATGACGTACTGTAATAGAACTAACATTATATCTAGAACTTCTACCCAATGACTACTATGATTAATCTTCTTTAATTCTAAATCTTGTTTAAATTTCTATGTAGCACTTATCAAAATTTCCCTGATCGTTTATGCAAACAATATCGTCAATATAGCGAACAATATTGCACATGCTGAAACAACGCGAAAAATTATATCTATGTTGTCTAGTAATATAAGTTAGCTCACGATAATGAAGAAACAAATTAACTATATAATGGTGCGCAATCCCTTTCTATAGGTATACCGACGTTTTGCTTGACACCCCAGTACCAGCTGAAAAATACGTATTGTATACTTAACATAAGATCATATTATGAATCTCGTCGTTGCAGCGCGCCCTATCGTACCTGTTTCCGAAGCATCATTTTGTTC
>JASANE010004784.1:0-12151 GCA_030248225.1 Trileptium ribeirensis
TATCGTCATAACTTTGCAATTTTTCTCAAATAGGTAAGTTTTGTAGTGTTTCCTATAAATCGGTCGGAGCAACAACGTGCAAAAGCTACTTCTTTCTAGTCTTCATAGAATGTTATAAAACAACTTATTTCATTTGTTGATCTTTATTACCAGTGCGTTTGTGGTATTTTCAGTTCTCATTAAGTTGTTTCCCACGTTAGAATTATAACTATTTCTTATTTTACATATTTCTTCACGTTTTCTTGCGGCTTTCTGAGAAAACTTACCGCCTGGTTAACTCATGCCTTTATCTACATATAATCTCGTATTCATCAATTGTAGAATGACACTTATTCAATGTTCAGAATTCAGGGTTTAGCGGATGCTGCGGAACCGGATATTTGTGATTTTGTGTGTAGGGTTTTCTCAATAATCATTACAGAACAATTAGAATTCGTGTAGGAGCTTAGGACGTAGTTATATTTAGTTGAAGTGGATGAAATTGTATAATTTTTTATAAAAGCGGTGAAAAATAGCTACGTTGTGTTTCAATGCAGACGTCAAAACTTATCTACAGCCTTGGAAAACTTGGTGATTTTGAGTGTAGATTTTTCTCAATAATCATTAGAGAACAATTAGAATTCATGTAGGAGCTTAGCACGTAGTTGTATTTAGTTGAAGTGGATGAAATTGTAGAATTTTTATAAAAGTGGTGAAAAATATGCGCGACCACGTTGAGTTTCAATGCAAACGTCAAAATATATCTACAGTCTTCGAAAACTTAATGTAAATATGGTATTGTTTACGTGGTCTAGATGAAATATTTGTGGGTTTGAACTTTAGCTGAGTGCATCGTCCACCTGATGGCCCTTGATAACTACTGACCCGGCTACTTTTGATTAAAACAGAGGTTGTAGAATGGGGCACTGCAAAATTTACTTTGCGGAAGATGGTTTGTATTCCTTTTAGTCATATAGTGCCGTTGGTAACCTTATGCTTACAATTATACTCAGGCAAATGCTGTACTTAATTTAGTGAACTGTATCTGTCAAGCGGTATTCGTCAGAAAAACGCTATATGTTTATAAATGCTCGAAATATATAATGTTTTAAGGCTATTGAGTCAAAATTATATATATATATACAGACAATTTTGCAAACCATGTGTCTGTTATAGATGGCGAGTTCGCTATTGAGATCCATTCGTTCTTAGCCTTATTTCTCTCCTAATTACAAGATTAAAATATTTAGTTCTTTTCTTTATTAAAATATACTCGGCGTATATCATCGATCATAAAAACCATTGCTAAGGTCGCCGGAATTATTCAGGTACGTGTTTTAGGTAGATGTTTTCAGGCAGATGTTTTCCAAAACTTTATCACTAGTACTGAACCATGAAGAAAGGTTTGAAGTGCTCACACGTAACACGAGTTGGTTTTTTCATTTGGAGACTAAGGTGCAATGCAAAAGTAAGCGACTAAGAATACATATTCTGATTAATTTCCGAATAGCTCCGTTAGCTATCGAGCGTCCGTCTCCTCGTTGATAACATCACGCTATCCAGTGCTGATCAAAAATGCGATTTTTAGCCGTTTCTTGACGGCCGTATACTACCATCGAGGATTTCCGAGAATTCCAGTTATTTTATATCAAAATTTAATTTCAACTGACTGTTTTATTGACAACAAGTATAAATAGAGCCAATGTGCATTGCAAAGCGTTGCATTAAATGAGTTACATACGTTGTATTGTACATACGTTTGCAGGTGTGTTGTGCGCTTTCAATTTGCGATATTCCTTAAGTATCTAGGCAACACCTTTGACACGGCCTAATACCAAACGATGCAAGTTTATTTGAATGAAGTGGCAAAAATTTGATACAACATTACAAGAAACGTGCTGCACGTAAACGTTGGTGGTTCCTTTGAACTAAAATGCGAGCCGAAATCCTTAAAATATTCACATATTTATAACCGTTCGGTATACACACTTAAAAAATTTGTTTTGTTGAACACAAACAGCTAACTGCGAATTTTCTCAGCTGACTGTAGTATAGATAACGGGTGTTTTGTAGAATGCGCAAGACCTAAAATTGGTTAGTTTTTAAGGTACAGTGGAAATTTTGGTACCATTAGCTAAGATACAGCTAATACTCAGCTCAACGATCCCGTTCAGAAAATACCCATTTCAATAGCATACATGACATTTTTTTCGATATTTTCGGTTCCCTAGGTACGCAAAATTTTTGAAAAAAAATTTTCACGACAAATAACAAATTTTATATACCATTCGAGCCGAGTCTAATAGCCCTAAAATCAGTGCAATAGGCTCTTCGATTACCGGCTAAGACTAAAACTTAGGCTTAGCGCTAGGCTTAGGATATAATAGCAATAACTCCTTAACTCGGCAACCGATTAAGCTGATTTTGCGTATATACACCTTCAGACTCAGCTCAATGCAGCTCACTTAATGCACTCGTTGAATAAATTTGAATAACTATACTCAGTATATAATTGTAACTGTTATCGCACAAGTCGTGGGTCTTTTCGATTATACCCACATTGCTAAAATAGTCAATTTTGCAGATACAGTGAACGCCTAAGTCTAAGTCGTTAAGTCATGAACCGATTGAGCTGATGTGGGCACCATTAGACTGATCTCATCAGTGTGGTTCGAACGATACATAAATTTATACTGAAGAAGGATCATTGGTAATCCTAAAAAATATAATAAAAATTTGTCAGTAATATGGCTGAAATGAATGGCACTAAATGGCCTTCGATGGCAGAATCGAATGGCACTGAATTTATCGCTGTATCTTCACAATTGGCGGTTTATTGGGCTGGGGAGTCCCTTGGTCAATTCATACCTAAGCCTAACCTAAAGCTAAGCCCGTGGACATATTTGTCAATCGCTGTATCTTCACAATTGACGATTTATTGGGCTGGGGAGTCCCCTGGTCAATTCAGACCCAAGCCTATCCTAAAGCTAAGCCCGTAGACATATTCGTTCCCGAGACTAGTTGTCCAAAAGGACAAATTGTCCGGCGACGAGTTGTCCGAAGACGAATTCTTCACGATATGAGTCGTCCAAGGGATGAATTTTACTGAGATGAGTTGTCCAGGGTAGGAGTTGTCCAAAGGACGAATTGTGTGTTCAAGATTAAGTATAACACAATATTTGTAAGTGGATTTTGAAGAGCTGATGCGACAAAATGCTGAATATTCCGTCTTAAGACGTGTATATTCAGGCTGTCCCATCTAAGTGCCCCGAATTTTTTGCCAATAACAGCACCAATTCCAAAGGGAATTAACTGATTTTTTACAGGTTCTTGAATTTCCTTTTAGTTTGTATGAATTTCAGTAAAATCGTAAAACATAGTAATGGGTGGTCGTCACTAAAGCCGGGACACCTTTTTTCCAACGTATTCTTTCTAAGACTGCTGATATGCCCATTGCATGATACATCTGCGCTTGACACCCTAACAAAAATAGGAACAATGTCAAAGAACACGACATTCAGTAAATATCCTACCGTTTAAGTTGGCTTTATTGCTTGCTTTAATTCTGCAGCTCAACGCGACTGCCGGCACTTTCAACCACAAGCGCCAGCCGTTCTCGAAAAACGTGAAAATTAGGGGTCGATATTTTGTGCTACAGTAGCAGCGAATCCGGTAATATTTTTTGGCCAAATTCTGGCAAACCAAATCCTAATACTTGTGGTTGGTGAGGCTAGCATTTGGTTAAAATCCGTTGGATTATAAGAAAGTTATACAAAAACAACATTGGTCCACTTGGATAGGACATCCTGTATATTCTATTTTACTATAAAAATAAAATCGTATCTGACCTAAATCGATTTACAAAAGCTTTAACGCCGTATAACTTGAGATAATAGGTTTATAACCGATGCTTAGTTGCTCTACGTTTAGCTCAGATCAACATATAACCAAGTGCTAGGAATATTTCAAAACAATACGGTCTGCATGGGCATCGCCACGGGGGCACTGGAGGGAGGTGCCCCCCAGATTGACAATGGTGCCAACAAATTTTTCAACATATCGCTATGATCAGTAACCCCGCAATATGTGGGTGCCCCAGTTTAAATTTTCTGGTGACGTCCTTGCCGATCTATGTTTATTTTTCGAAAAAATCAGTTCCAATACTGCAAATGATTATAATCTTTTTTAATATCCTTTCATTTTAGGTAATCGTTGCTGCTATACTGGTCTTTATTTAGCTAAACTTAATTAGTGGGTCAGCATTACTTGGATCATTTTCGTTTACAGGTGGCCTCGTAAGCTCGGTACCGGTTCAAATTACAGTCTCCGACGTGAACGACAATTCTCCAACGTTCTATCCTTCGTCGTACAATGTTTCGCTTCGTGTCGATGCTGTGCCTGGTCAGTCGATTGTAGTTGTTTCCGCTGAAGATTCTGACAGTGATCGCTTTGGCCGCGTACAATATCGCATTGAGTCTGGCAATGAATGGGGTCTTTTCCGAATTGATCCAAATACAGGTGGGTGCTTGATATATCGAATACTCCTATAATGATTTTTGACAATATATATACAATAAATTATTTTTTCAAATTTTCACTATGAATATTCTAATGTATCTATGGTTAATTATATGCATTATACAAGCTTGTGCAGCAAAATGTCCTCATAATACGAAATGTGTTTCAAACTGCAGCAAAGTGTTAATGTGACACTCATTTCATGACGTTTCTGTGAAGTTGTTATTCCCAGTAAGGTAATATGAATTCCAAAAATTCACTGCAAAAATCATCTTCCTTATTTTGCCAACAAAAACATCTGTAGCACTTTAAAAAATTTTATGAATACGGTAAATTTGGTAAACCTTACACTGTAGTTTCTACGACATGACAAAGATGAAAAAGTTGTTCGACCGAAAAACGGGTCTAGACCCCTAGACCCCCCGGCTACGCCCTTGTTTTCTTGTTATTTGCTAGTTTTGCGAGGTTCATCGACTGAGTTGAATAGCGATATATCCTTAACAAAATAACAGCTTAGGCAGATAGCAAATAGCAGTTAAGGTGGCGATAGATCTCCGATACAGCGTTAGGCTCAGTTAGTTCACATAATTGAGGAAAACGGGTACCAATTGTGGAAGATTTTAGCATAATGTTTAGAAAATTTGATAGAAATTGGAAAATAATTTTAGCGAAATATGGAAAAATCATGAATTTCCTGAAATTTTTAGAAATTAGCTCCTCGGATGCTTATAACCTAGTATAATGCTTATAAAAACAACTTAGCTTAGGTTAAGTCTCAAACTTTGTATTATTATATAATACATCGAGAACGGAACCACTTGTATACATATGGCTTAGTTACGCTCGTCAGCATTAGTTTTCCGAACTGGTTTAGTGTCTTGTGCATGAAGATTGTAACTTATCAATATCCAGGTTTAATTCAACCGCTGCAACATTCGCGTGCTTGCCAACGTTATATGAAATGCCATTCAGTTCATGCATAAAAAGATTAAGACGCAAAATATATAAACCACCAATGCAAATAAAGTGTATATATGATAGTAAACGTATACAATTACATTTAAAAATGAAGTATATATATATATCCGAAATTCTGTTTTTACGTGACTTCTTGTGTCTTTTCACAACAGAAAATATTTGGAACTTAATAGGCACTAATAGGATTATTAATTTGATTTTTGCGACACCTCTGTAGGTATTTCTCAAAAAATGAAGAATATATATCCCAAATGCTGTTTTTACTCGACTTCTGGTGTATTTTCACAGCTGAAAATTTTCGGAGCTTAGTAATGGGCCAATAGGATTATTAAGTTGATTTTTGCTACACCTTTATAGATATTTCTGAAAAGTGAAAAATATATCTTAATAAAATTTCTACGTGAATTCTCAAAACTTTCGGAACTTAATGGGCACCAATAGGATTATTAAGTTGATATTGGGCGACACCTCTGTAGGTATTTCTCTAAACATGATTCCTCAACCATTCTTATATCGATTGAATTTGAACATGAATATGATTTATTGTTACTTGCTGGCAGCTGTTGTTATTCCTGTTGCTCAAGCGGTAGGCCTGGCGAAGTGATCAAATTTGATTTCGGGCCCGTGTGATTACCACCGGAAGATGAAAAAGGGTTTAATTTTCACGTTCAGGCATTTGCGAACAAAGCCATTTAAATTTAGCTTCTGTCTACGCGTGTGGAGTTCCAGCATCGTTAAATGGTTTCATGGTTGACAAAAGTTTTGTTTGATGGTGATAGACGTGTGGTTTGTGTTTGTGCTTTGTTTTGTGTTCAAGAATTGAATATTCACTTTTCCTAAATCCAAATTTATTTTTGTCAAACTGTATTTATGGCTATTATTTCATAGGTTTAGTTCGCGATGTGATTTAACCAATGAATTGCACCAAAACGTATATGGTCATTTTAAGCAGTTCACGCCAGACCAGCTAATATTAATTTATGGCGTTAGTAGAAGCATCTTATGCAGCAACTACTGCAAGATGCGGGCATAAAGATCATAACTAGGACTACTACGATCGATTCGGTATATAGATTTTATTCCACCACAGATTTTGCTAGAATCGAATCTATCGAATAAATCTAGGTAAAATCAAGACAATTTAATTTAAATCGAGATTTCAAGAATGTCTTCTGGTAGAATTGATTCGTCGCTTTAAACAGTGCAACGATCTTAAATCTACAAAAAAACACAACAAATTCTACTCAATTTTATTTAAGGTGATCTCTTTTGTAGAAGAACGGGTTCCCTCTAAAATTGATTCAACAACAGAAAATGATTCTAGCATATATATGTTTTTATCAAAGTGCAATTATAGTTGTCACATAACATAGTCGGCTAATGTTTGGTAAAACATTTTATACATATGAAATTGCAGACGCTGTTAGACGGCAATTCCTCAAGTTATTAAGACACCGTCTTAACATAGTCGGGTACTTTCTTGATTGAAATTTTGAACATACGGAATTACAGTGTCGACTGAGTATCTAGCTTATTCTAATCGAGTTGGTGAACAATGTCATGCGTTAGGAGCTACAATTTCCATGGGACACCCAACTTAATGTGATCGAGTAATACTTCAGGTGCATTCACATATTCAAACTTTATCCTCAAGAACTAGAAATTTGACTCGAAATTGTAATGGAAAACATTTGTGAATTGCGATGCTTCAAAATTTAAGAAGGAAATTTGAGCTCAATATTTTTCAGGTATTGTTCAGGTTCTGCGATTGCTTAAGGGAATCACCTTGAAGCGTTCACGCGATCAAATTTGAACGTGCTTTTAGATTTTGATCAAATTTCTGACGAAAAGGTTTTGAGCTTGTGAACGCACTTAAGAAATTGCTGTTCCTTTTAGATAACCAGCTACAAAAATACTGTTTACTATACATGTTAAATATATGCCAGTGATATAAAAATTTTTATTTCTATATATAAAGAAAATAATTTATAAAATGTTCCCTCTTCATGTAGATATATAATGTGAAAAAATATTTGAAATTTTTCATGTTTCGAGTCGGGCCGAGTTCGGGTAAGGCTCACTAATATTTGACTGAGGCTAAGGGTACTGAATAATGAACAATACCAACTATATTGAAAGGCCATATATGCGAAACAGCAGCTCATGTAAATGATATCGTTGCGATGTGGGTCCCGTATTCATTGTGGCGTTCTATAAAACGCACAGTCCACTTACGTGTAATAATTCCAATATTTAACAACCGGTTATCGGCTTATTATTGGATCGGGTTATAGTCTCACTTTGTCAGGTGTTAAAGCCGAGTCATGGTACCCTTTTTCAACCCGATGTGGTCCCAGCTGGCTGACCCACCAAAATGATTTGCCGCTACGCCTAAATTTTTTACGGCTTCAGCGTGGGGAAGGTTCTCGCTGTTTATTCGTTTATGTACATATGCCACTGCCTGCTTGTTCCACTTGCTATAAGTTATATATACTGATCACGAATATTGAATAAAGTTTCTATGTGGTTGAAGTGTTCCACTACTAACTGAGTTTATAACATGGATTTCCACCTTTAAAGCGTTAAAAATTAGAAACGCAAACCCCTCTCCGGCTCCACTTCCTACACTTAAAACACACACTGAAGCCCCTCCTACAGCTAAAATGTGTTCAGTCCCTTCCCCCAAGAGCTAAAATATGCTCTGGGATCCACCTACATTAAAACGCGCTACGGCAGCTCCCGACAGCCGAACCGTTGCGGCCATTGGCTACTATTTTAATGTCTGTGATTAGAAATTTTGTTATTTGAGCTTAATTTATTTATAATCTGTAGCTCTTGCTCTATAATATGTTGATGATACTTTGCATAATTTATATATGGTATGTACACAGGGACGTCGCCAAGGGGGGCCACGGAGGGCAGTGCCCACTCAGTTTGGCTCGGTGCCAATTAGTTCGAATTTACAACTAATGTGTGTCCCTTCAGAAAGCCTTGGTGCCCCAGTTCGGATTTTTTGCTCGTCTAGAAAGCCTTGGTGCCCCTCCCAGTTTAGTTTACGGCTACGCCCCTGTATGCACAGGTGCAAATTCATCTTTAACATCATTTTGGAGGGGTCGAATAGCTATTTTGATATGAAAGTACAATAGAAGTGAAATTTTTTTAGTATAATCTGCTGCAACCCGTTCCCCAGCCCCCTCGGGATTTATGCCTATGCCCTATGTGTATGTATGATTTTTATTTCAGTAATCAATGCTAAAATTGTTCCATCGTTTAATGAGAATTATATTATTTCTCTTGTTTTTTATGCAAAACTTATGTATTTTTCCGGAAAACAAGTGACGTTTAATTGATGATTTCTAGAGCCTACCAAATCTGAAACAAATTATTATATACAATTAGGCTCAGGTTTTATTGCTTTATGCGGACTAACTGTATAAATCATATCCTTAATTCCCGACTTCTTGAAAACAAATTGAAATTGATGAAATTGAAATTATTGTGGAAATTTAGAGATTTACTTCTAAACTAAACAGCACGACGTATTTCAAATTTGAAATTTCTTAATGACTACGATGGTTCCCCTGACGGAGTTCTTAACGAACCCAACACTGCTACTTTGATGTAATGGAATGAATTTTGCTTCCATAGTTATGTCATCTAACCGTAATAAAGCCGTCAAATTGTGGCATTGTTCTCGAATCTGTTTGATATATAAAGTCGGTGTTTAGCTAAGAATTATATTATAAACGTGCCCGGAGATAAAGTACATTCGCGATGTAGATCAAAAAGATAAGCGACTATTATTGAGATTTCGTTGAACTAAAATAGTTCAATACTGGTAATACTTATATTATATTTATTCTTAGATTAAGTTTCTAAAAGCTTTTATATTTTATTAGTTTTAGTTTAATATTATGCATTAGTAAACTTAAGCGTGCACCCCTTACCATCCTCTTCTGACAAAAGCGATTGACATTCAGTTGTTCACTGAACACAAATTTCATTTTTGCGTTAAAGAACAGAAATTAGCTCGTTTCATATTCCATACATTATAATTTGAAAATGTTCGCGAACACACTGGTGTTAAAGTACAGGGTGCGAATTGCATTCGCTAATAGCGTTGTAGAACAGAAAAATATCGACATTAGATACGGCTATTGAAATCCACGTTTTGTTTGCTAACAACGTTTTATATATGGTGTCAAAAGAGGATGGTTGGGGGCGCATCTTAAGTCTACTCTTGCTTTAATTTATAACAAAAATAATCAAGTTAGACACCCAGTTAAAATTTATTTAGTATTAGCTATACATGTTCAAGGTACGAGATCTGGAGGATGGTTTAAGCGAGGCCTCGGGGAGGGTTTAGTTTCGGCCGTAAGCACGCAGAGGGTGTCAGCCGTTTCGCACCGAGGTGTTGGCTCCGTCGCCTCAGGGGAAACTCCGTTACCTCTTTCGAGCATATACGCTATATGCATAAAACTGCGAAATTTACAATTTGAATAAATCGTTTGGATAGTGTTAACCCAGGTATCAGAATTACTGGTCTTTTCTGTGTTCTATCACTTTAGTATCGATAGTATTTTGTATCGATACTTAACGTTACACTATGTCTGTTCGAATGGCAGTAGTAAGTATCAAAATTAAATATAGTAACAGCAAACCGCTGCTATAAAGAGAAAAATATAAAAAAACCATAGGTGTACAAGGTCTGTCGGCTTGTTGGGGTAGAAGATTCTGGCGGGTGGGAAGGGAGGGAACGACAGAGTGGGTAAATTTTTGCAAATGTCCAAATTAGTTCTAATTTGCTAAAACTTGCCATACATTTTTGCAAATGTTCAAATTAGTTCTAATTTGCTAAAACTTGCCATAAATTTTTGCAAATATCCAAATTGGTTCTAATTTGATAAAACTTGCCATAAATTTTTGCAAATATCCAAATTAGTTCTAATTTGCTAGAACTTGCCTAAATTTTTGCAACTGTCCAAATTAGTTCTAATTTACTAAAACTTACCATAAATTTTTGCAAATGTCCAAATTACTCTGAATTTGCTAAAACTTGCCACAAATTTGTATTTAGCTATGAAACGGGCAATGTATACTGGAATGTCGCAGCAATTTATAGGGCTATTTGATGTTGGAAATATTGATGGCCTTCCATAAGGTAAGTTTTTGGGAATATCGTTGGCCGCGATAGCCTGAACGGCAGAGAATATTGTTGATCATGGAAGAGTGAGCCAAGATACGTTAAGGCTTCATCCCGACTTTAGATTTGGGTTTTTGAGATAAGGTGCAAAAAGCAATTCGGACCGGGATCAGACTAAATGTTGCTTTCGCCGTCAGTATTTCTGCAATGAACGGATAATTTGATTTAAGGTGAAACTGTAGGTAATTATATATGTATTAAAATTCACCAGCTAGCCATAGGAACTTAATTACGGTATTATACTTTGTACAGGCTAGATACTAAATAACCGTGACAATAAACCCAGCAAAGCACATAGTTTACGGCAAACAAATCATCTGTTGAATAGGGTTTACCGTTAGATTATTCATTGTGTACAGTTAAATCTCAAGTTTTATAAATGTTCAAATTTTACTATGATATAAACATATTTATCATATTTAATTGTGTAAATATTTTAATTAGTAGAAAGTAAAGCTCTATGATCATTGCAAATCTTATGCTAATTTTTGTCCCATGTTTTTATTAGTCTGTGCTTGAAAATGACGCCTCCTAATCTCGTTAAATACCTGTCGTTTCCATTTCTGTGTTCTAAATGATTATATACTAGTCACTACCTTACTACTACTACTGTTGTACTGGTACAGCTATTTATAACTATACATCATAATTTAAGAAAAAAAACGAAACTGATAAATATGTTGAATTTGTGCATTGTTTTGTTGAAAGGCACTATGGATACCTCGTGTTTCATGGCCCATAGCATACTTCCCTCAATATATATCTTTACAATGTCCGTTTAATCAATCACGATTTAAATCACGATTGATCTATGAAAAATAAAAGTAAGAATGTTTCCATTTTGCATTTATAAGACTTAGTTGGTCCAAAAAAGCTTGGCCAGCCCAAGTTCTTGTGCTATGTATCAATAAACTAACAACTCATCGAAAATGTTTTCAGCGCTTGTTAGCTCATTAGGCGATCAGTTAAGCCAGCTAACTTTCTACTATTAAAGCACCAGCGCTCGTAAGCAGTTTATTCATAAGTCAATTTCTGAGCAGGTAAAAGTATTGTACGTTCGTCGTAGGTGAGAAGAAATATTAGCATAAAATTATAAATTTTTTTACACACGGGCTGTGGGTTCTCCGAGAACCCGCGATATGCACGATGGTTGTGCTAACACGATAGAATTTTGATACCCTCGTATGATTCTGTTGGTGTTGTTACTTTGTTTTACCCACCCAGCTTATGATTCTGTTGGTGTTGTTACTTTGTTCCACCAACTTGTCGGTGGGTACGATAAACGTACATGTAGTGATTAGAGTCATGATCAATTTTAGGCAAGGTCAATGTTTATTGTTAGCTTGTTTCTTTTGATAAAGTATATAGCCATTCAAACAATTTAGGCTCATCGTGTTTATACAGTGTTTCGTCATTAATTTCACAAAGTTTTTATCGTATAGGTATGTAATACTTTACAACACAACCTTGTAG
>JASANE010004785.1:0-14717 GCA_030248225.1 Trileptium ribeirensis
TATTGCTTTTCTTGGACCACAAATATTTATAAAATATTGTTATAAAATAAAAAAACTGGTCAATGAACACTAGGTCAGAATTTAGTGGTCCGTGCACATGGGTGGGGCATAAGTTGGTGGTCCAAGAACCTGGTGTGAATCTGAATGTGGTGGTCCAAGAACGTTGGTGGGGTAGTCATGTTTATGACACACTCGCTGTGTCTCTTAAATTCCGAAAACAACCGCGACGTACCGCTGAGCAAAACAAAGCAACGCTGAAGAGTGTCACAATCTTCAATAGAATCGACCATCATTGACTCTTGCTGACAGTAATGACTTGTTAATACATTGTGCTGCTAGACGCCGTTGGTAGTTCACAGTCCAGCAAAAATTTTTGATAGTTAATAGGAATTAATGACAATTTCTGAGTAATAATAATAACAGTTTACTTTTGTAACGATGTAATACCTAGGTCTGTAATGCATCCGTCGGCTTACGGGTTTAGATTGTCGGCGGGGCGGGGGGGAGAGGAAGTCGTCGAGTTGGAGGGAATTCTCAGGGGGTAGGGGGTGGACTCCCACCCCCGATATTTTTGTCTGTTTTATCTCAATTTTTGCCAGTTGTAGCCGATTGTACCCCAGTATTTGATAAAATCTTCCGTCCGACTTCGCGGTATTTGTGTGCGGCAGTGGGAAGAAGTGAGAACGGGGGAGGCGTGGAGTAGGAGGGGCGGTGCGGAGCTTCGGGCAGGGGGTAAATATGGCTTGAGGGGACGTCCGAGCCCTATGGTTTAACAATATTATTTTATGTACATGACATATATTTCAGCAGTCATTGAAGTATTGGACCTTGAAAAAACGGGTAGCAGCCCAACTTCAATTCAGATTACGTGGACAGTACCATCGACGATGTATCATCGTCTCAAAGGATTTAGAGTAAGTTCTAAAAACGTTATTGTAATACGTATTATTTGTTTCCATAGCTGTTACTTTGCGATGCATTTGCGACATATATATAGAATTTAACACTATTTCTTAATAGTAAAATAGCGGGTGTTGTAATTTAATATGTTTACCGCTGTCAGGATGTGGTGGCTGTCTATTGCATTAGGTTCGTTTTATGCACACTATTTTGCCCATGTATGCCAGAAGGGCGAATATCGAATTTTTGTCGAAATGGATATATAGTCACTATCGTATTTAGAGCATAATTTTTTACAAAACGTAATGATAGAGAAAAGGGCGAATATCGTCAGTGTAACAGCAAATTTAGACCTTTCTAGTCCCAACAAAGGCTAATATTATATGATTTTAATAAATTTTACTGCCAAAAAGGCGAATATCTTGTATATTAGCCTTTTTGGCGTTTTTATCGGTATACTCTGCCAAAAAGACGAATATTGAAATTATTCGCCTTTATTGCAGAGAAAAACGTGTAGATCTTACGATATTCGCCCTTGGGCTTCTGTACCTCATTAATTATTTCAGGTCTTATGGTCTTGTGCCATAATGGCAATAAAAGTATATACTGATAAGCGCAAGAATTTATTTTATACTAAACCTAAATCTAAAATTAGTAGTGATATAGAAATTTGTATTGAATGGGATTATTGTCCACAAGAACCCCGAAGTTGGGTTTTGCTGCGTAGTATTAAGCGTATCAGAAAGCACGATTCTCCCGTTGGTGGTACAAGAATTATTTGGAATGACGAGTGGACTGGAACTATTATGAAGGCCTGTGTTGAAGATTCGGATGACGTTATTCCGCTGGCAACACATAAAAACAACTCTGAGGATGACAAGACCGCGAAAATTGTTTTGGATGCAATGCTTTATAAGGTTATGGTATCTTTCAACGACATTGAAAGTGGCACTGTTGGCAATTGATCCGCCGTGGATGGCACTGCTGGTGATGGTGGTGATTTATTATCCACCGTGGATGACACTGTTGGCGATGGTGGCGATTTATTACCCGCCGTGAATGGCACTGTTGGCGATGGTGGCGATTTATTATCCACCGTGGATGGAACTGTTGGCGATGGCGGCGATTTATTATACGCCGTGGATGCACTGTTTGCGATGGTGGCGATTTTTTATCCGCCGTGAATGGCACTGTTGGCGATGGTGGCGATTTTTTATCCGCCATGGATGGCACTGTTGGCGATGGTGGCGATTTATTATCCACCGTAGATGGCGCTGCACGCAACGCGAAATTTAGCGAAATGCGGGTGCTCAAACGAAAATTAGTGCCTTACGACAGTGATGACAATTATTCCGATGGTCCAGGTTCAAAAAATTGGTCAGACTGCAGTTTGAAGTTCAACATTGACTCAGAAAGTGACAGTGACGAGTCGTTTGTAATATCGGTCCTCTCCGAATGCTCCTCCGAATCCAGCTGCGATGAGACTGTCAGTGATATTGATCTTCTCGAGTTGAAACAGCTTCAAGCAGATTATCCAGAATCCGATTTGAAAAAGCGATGGCAAAGTCCAGGATGACGCACCGAAGATACAAAAATGGCGAATTCACTGCAAAAGCATGCTATCCAGAACCCATGTAGCGATGATTGTTACCTCAAATGCAAGCAGTATTTTACTCAGAATGCACACGAAAATATACATAGCGCATTCTGGAAAATGAATTAAAACGCGCAGCGCATATGGATCCGCCAAAATGCCTCAAATCAAGCCCGCAAAGAGCTGTCAACCGGTGCCAGAAAGGGGCTACTAAATTTTTTTCTCTTCTCACTGAACACGGCATACGACAGCGAGTTTGCCGAGTTTTCTCTCTCACAACGTTGGGATTCACGAAGAATAATGACAAAATGATACGAACATCACTCGAGAGCGCTAATCAGCACGACCCTACTCCAAGCGACGGGCGCGGGCACCACAAGCTACACAACAAAATCGACGAAACTCCGATTGTTGCACACATCGAAAGCTTCAATCCAGAAATATCCCATTACCGCAGGGAGGAGCATGCACCCCACCGTCGCTACTTGTCATCCGATTTGTCTGTTACCGACATGCTTCAAGACTACAATGCAATCCACAAGACAAAATTAGTTTGGAGTTGTATCGGCGCAAAGTTACCAAGCTAAACATAAGTTTTGCAAATTGGTGACATGAACTATGTGAACAATGCGAGGAACATAAGCTGCACATATCGACATTGCCAGCTGAACACGATCTTGTTAGCTGCGACACATGGTACTAACAAACAGCTCATGCGGAATGGGCCGAAACTGCAAGGGTGCACTACCAAGACGACGCTGCATTACAACCGGCCGCTGACAGAATTTACGTTTCTGCAGATTTACAAAAGGTTACTATGTTGCCCCGATTTCCACGTATTAAGTCGTGTGCTTTCACTCCGAGAATAATCGCATTTAATTAAACATTCTCTCTCCTGGGTCAACTGGAAGCGGCTACGTACCAGGGTACTCATAAATCAATGGCCATAATTTGGCACGAAGGTATCTGCCGTCGCGATGCCCCTGACATTGCATCTGCATTCATGGAATTTTTGCTTGCGAATGGGGAAGTTGGCAATGTAGTTATTTGGCTTGATAACTGTACGTCGCAAAATAAGAATTATACACTTTTTTCGATGCTTATTACAGCTGTGAACAGTGGTTATCTATCTACGAATGTAATCACCCTGAAATATCTCGAAAGGGGCCACACGTTTATGTCCGCAGCCAGTGTTCACCACCATATCGAGCAGTCAATGAAAAAGATTGGAAAGATAGAAGATTTTGCAGATTTTGTCAAGGCGGTCCAGAAAGCAGCAGGTGGCAAGCTGGAGGTTGAACCAATGGAATTTGGGGACTTTCGTGATTGGAAAAATCGCACATCTGCCCGCCGTTTGAGAAATCTTGATAAGAGAGTTTATCTTTCGGATTTGGTTATGGTCGAATGTCGGAAGGGATCCAAAAAGATATACTACAAGCTTTGGTTTGATCAAGAAAATTTTGAAGAATGACCTATATTCAATGAAAATGATAGCTTCTTTATACGTTTGCCAGACAAAATGTCAAATCCAAAAGGCATTGATGCTGACAGAAAGGTAAAAATTATTCAGAAGTTAAGCTGTTTCATGCGACCTATTGCTCGACTCTACTATGCTGACAAGAAAGGCGAAAGAAATTATTCTCAGAACTTATCGCGTTTCATGCACCGATGCTCGGCTCTTCTGGAAAATACTAGAAAATACTGGTTAATACTGGAGATATATTAATTTTATTTGTATTATTCGCCTTTGCCGCTGTAGGACAAGAAGATTTTTCTAATTTCAACTATGCCAAAAAGGCGAATATGCTAGAAGTCCATTGATACTTGGCTTTTTTGTGCCCATGAATGAAAAAATCTATTTACACAGTTTCACAAAATTTTCTGATGTTTCGTTTGTATTAAATGCAGTAAGCACTAATTCGTGTTACCCATATGTATTTTGCCAGAAGTCAAAAACTTTAAACGATAATATCACGAAAACAGATTTTTGACATATTCGCCCTTTTGGAATAATTATGCGCAACAAAACTTAAGAAGAACCAAATAACAATTCTATTGTGTAATACCCGATGTGGAACGAACATTTACAGCTACCGAATGTATATGTTGTATGCTTCAATTCATTGCTAGCGTGGAATTAATCATTTTCCACTAGCCCATGACAAATTAATATCGCTTATAATCTTTAAATTGCAATTCTTCTGTATTCGTTAATAAAATGATGTTGCCATTATAAAATAATATTGACATTAGCTTAAAATGTTTTAAATTTCATTTTTAAACTTTGGCAGTGGGGTAAATCTTCAATGTTTTCTTAACTTTGGTATATTTCAATCCAAAAATTACAAAATATTCGTTTAACCAATTTAAGTTGTTTGTGGTAACTGGAGTAAGGATAAAATAAAATATTTTAAAATATGAGTTTGAGCAAAATGAAAGATAAAGCCTATAAAATTTAAACAAAAAACAGTTTTGGAATGATAAATTGTTAATTAGAAACAATGAAGCTACCGCAGTGTTTTGTCTCTATCTCCGTCGCACAATGGAGTTTCATGGACGCTCTAAGTCTATTATGCAGTTTTGACTATACAACAAGTTTGTAATCAGTCCGTGTATTTTCGAGAATGATTTGTTCAAGACTGTACCATTTCGTTATTTAAACGTTTATGTATATACGCTAACGAACATACCATTGTTGCATGCACAAATTATTTTTTTATTGTTGTAATTGCTTTTTGCCAATTTCAGATCAGTGCAGCTCCAGTCGATCGTCCAACTGAAATTCGACAATACAACGTTGACAACCGCTATCCACCGTTCGTATATCAAATCGAAAATTTAACACCGAAAACGCGGTACAAAATTACGGTACAACCGAACACACAGTCCGGATTTCAAGATGGTGCATCGAAAGTATTTTCAACTGACGAAGAAGGTTGGTGTAGTTCGTTGTACTAGAAACAAAAGTAGTAAGGAAAATACATATATAATACGATACAACCAAACACATGGTCCGGAATTGAAGACGGTGTATCGAAGGTATTTTGGACTGACGCAGAAGGTTGATGTAGTTCGTTGTACTAGAAACAAAGGTAATAAGATAATACATATATAATACGATACAACCCAACACATGGTCCGCAATTGAAGACAGTATATCGAAAGTATTTTAGACTGACGCAGAAGGTTGGTGTAGTTCGTTGTACTAGGAACAAAGGTAGTAAGAAAAATACATATATAATACGATACAACCAAACACATGGTCCGCAATTGAAGACAGTATATCGAAAGTATTTTAGACTGACGCAGAAGGTTAGTGTAGTTCGTTGTACTAGGAACAAAGGTAGTAAGAAAAATACATATATAATACGATACAACCAAACACATGGTCCGCAATTGAAGACAGTATATCGAAAGTATTTTAGACTGACGCAGAAGGTTGGTGTAGTTCGTTGTACTAGGAACAAAGGTAGTAAGAAAAATACATATATAATACGATACAACAAAACAACCAAAATATGTAAAGGTGCGTTCACAGGTTCAAACTTAGTTGCTCAAGTATTGAGCTCAATTTTGATCAAAATTTGGCAGTTATCTTAAAGGAAAGCTGCTATGTATCAAAATTTAACATAAAAATTTGAGCTCGATTTTTATGGTAATCTCGTCGATTATGGGCTAAAGGAACATCCTTTAAAAGTACGAACAGGGTTCACACGCTCAAACTAACCAATAATGCAAAAATATGCTCTCAGATTTTGAGCTCAAATTTCGTTGAAAATTTGAGTAAAATGTTTGAGCGTATGAACACGCATTCACTAACACAATTCAAATTCATAGAATTTCTGAAAAATGCTTAAATAATAAAACAAATAAATGGAGGCGGGAAATATTTTTTGGCAAATGAAAATATTTACGAAATACAAAACTCTCGCTGACCATGGCGAGGTAATATCTCAAAATGCTATTCAACCATCGCTGTTTCACCTTTTGCAGCAAAATTGAAGTCTTTCTTGACTGCTACGGCAAGAAAAACTCTCCACGAGTTTTAAAATATATCACGGCAAGAAAAACTCTCCACGAGTTTTAAAATATATTATGCATTCAACAGCTGAGCGAGGTGTAACTCAAATTACAGCTCGGTTCAGGCTTCCATAACTGGCTTTTATATACTTGAATTGTTAGAACACCTGGACGCCTAGCATTGCAAATATTCGTATAAATCAGATAATTAATGTTGTACCAGATCCTGAAACATTTCCACACAAGTGACGCAAGGGATACTGCAATTGTTAATCTGCTGTAGGTGCTGGTCATAGTAAGCTGAAGAAGCTGTAATACTGACAGCTACAGAGGTTTATCCTATCATATTTAGGCACTGTTGGCGTACTGATCGCACCGCGCGTAACTGATCGAAAATCTCATCAAATTACTGTCGAATGGGATGCAGCATCGGGCAGCGTTGGATCGTATCGGGTTGAATATCGTACCGACCCAGCTGGTCAATGGCAGCAATCGGGCTCTGCTCTGCCGCATGTCAGTGGTCAGGCCAAATACTCAAAAGTTATCGATGGTTTGCAACCTGATTCCCAAGTTTTTGTCCACATCGTTAGTGTTTCCTCTAGTGGAAAGCCAGGAAAACCTAGTCCTCATGTTGCGACACGCACAAATTGTGGAGGTGAGTTTAGAATAAATATTCGTGGCACGATAACCATATCAGCATCGTGTGCTTTGATGATTACTTTTTGGCTAGTTCAACTGATCAAAGATGAATATGTATAACGTACCAAAATATAATGCTTCATTATATTAATAGCTTATGCTTAGCTGGCAAGTTTGAAATGTCAAGGAGAGCCTTTATGCGGGAGTTCTGAGAAAATGTGTATGCTAGTATGGCAAAAACAGTAATTAAAAACGATTGAATATAAATAGATTTTATTAATTTAAGGTCGATTTAACGATGTCAAATCAAATTCAATTGCCAAAGAATTATATAAATATTGCAAGAACTCGAATTTAATAAACGTAGCCACCCTTTAAATCATATAGCAACTCAATTTTAGTCACAAAATAAAATAAAATTAAGATACTTAGAAAAACACAATACTTAAAATTTCTTACTATGAGAACCCTAAACTCATTTTAAATCGACCTCGTAACAGTCATCATCTCCAATCGAACCATTACGAATTCATTTGAGTCAATTTGAACGCGGTTGTGGTAAATCGAACGAATTATATTTATGAAATAGTATTTACAATATTTTTGCACACATCGTATCATAATTCAGTATTACTTTTGAGTTATGGCTCATGAAATAAATGTCACACTTCACTCTGTGTACTGAGTGGAAGAGCGGTTTTGTAAATTATGTCTAAAATGAAATAAATGTCACACTTCACTCTGTGTACTGGATGGAAGAGCGGTTTTGTAAATTATGTCTCAAATGAAATAAATGTCACACTTAACATCGTGTACTGGGTGGAAGAACCGTTTTAGAAATTATGTCTCAAATGAAAAAAAATGTCACACTTCACTCTGTGTATTGGGTGAAAGAGCCGTTTTAGAAATTATGTCTCAAATGACATAAATGTCACACTTCACTCTGTGTACTGCGTGGAAGAGAGGTTTTGTAAATTATGTCTCAAATGAAATAAATGTCACACTTCACATCGTGTACTGGGTGGAAGAACCGTTTTAGAAATTATGTCTCAAATGAAAAAATGTCACACTTCACTCTGTGTACTGGGTGAAAGAGCCGTTTTAGAAATTATGTCTCAAATGAAATAAATGTCACACTTCACTTTGTGCACTGGGTGGAAGAGCCGTTTTAAAATTATTACTGCGATTCGACACCCAGTTTTGGAATAAAATAGATACGTCACTCTGGATTATTTAGATCAGTCACTATTTTTAACATATTATACTAGATGATGAGCTGAGGTAATTTAATTTCACTTAGATCCATTACTTTAATACTATTGTATAAACGGCAATGAAACTGCAGAAAAGCAATGATGATGCCAAGATGTCTCATTTATTTAATGTAATGGTTAGGCACTGTGAACATATGACCCATATACGATCCGTTTTTAACAGCTGATATTTTGTAATAACAAAATACGTCTTCTAGGTTATGTGTTCAGCCCTAAAATAAAATGACTAATTTTAAGGCTCGTTTGGTTTTATACGATTAAATGCGTCGGGGCGGTAAAAATATCCACTGGAAACGTATTTATTGCAGGAGGAGGGTTAGGAAGAAAACGCTGGTGTCATTCAACACTGGTTTACACCAGAGTGCAAGGAGTTGTTATATTCTTCCACGAATGCACTTTTGCTAACATTGGTACAGACATATTTGTTTTTAGTGTTAAAGTTTTTTTTCTGTAGTATTTTGAATTGATAATCAGATTACTGTACTACAGCGTCATCTTATCTGTTTGATCAGGCTTATATTTGTCGGCAGTTCAGTTGTAGGTTGTATTAGGCAGTTCAGTTGTAGGTTGTACTATGCCTATCCTTGGTGCGGGGTTTTGCCACTGTATATTTTGCCTGCTGCAAGTGCGATGTGTCTTAAATAGGTCGAGCGAGTAGGTGTACTTCTAACGTGACGTCTGGTTGCCCGATTACTGTTGCATGGTATTGATATAATCGTTGGGCTTAGGCTAGGTAATAGTAACTATTAATTATCCCATAGGAATTATTTATTGGCTGGCATGAATCAATTTAGCAATAAATAAATGATGAATTCTCTTGTATTGCATCCAAATTGCATTTTAGATAGTTATGCTATATTTTGACCTGTGATGTAGGATTTTTAATTTTTTAGCGCCATCGGCTCCTCCAAAAATTGTGAAAGCTGACGCACCGAGTTCGTCTCTTGTTCGAATACAATGGGAGGTAAATATATTTTTAATGTTTTCCCGTTATGCATTCGATATTAGTATTCATACGGTTCGGATATAAGCCTTTAATTGCCAGCGTTGCCAACTGAAACAGCTTATATTACGGAACGCTGTATTAACCAAGTTTGTCTCTCGGCTTGTTTTTTTGTTACACGACAATTTAGTCTCTTTGCAAAATTCGTTAAAGAACCGAGTATCGGCTGCTAAATAGCTCACTGCTTTGCGTACGGGGTAATCGGTTTCAGTTTTTGACAAGCATCAGAGTTTATCACACGCTACGTGAAACACAAGTTAATGCGATTTCAATATTTCGCTTATGTTAATAACACTTTCAACTGCTCGTCAAAATGTGAACATTATGCATACCAGTATACTACACCTAATACATGCAAAGGAAATATTTAAAATAGAGACCCCATTTGGATCAGGCCCAGGTGAAATCGGGTTGGGTGTTGTCTTAGACACGATTCTGGACGTTGAGTCAAATCTGGGACCCAAGAGGTCGTCGCATATTAAATAATGTAGTAACAAGCGTCCTTTAAAAAGCATGATGACGCCACGGAAAATGTTAAGTGATACTTACAGGGAAATGAATGATTATATTTGAAATCATCCTATATTCTGAAACAAAATCCATATTTTTTAACAAACACAACAGCAAATTTACTTTGTTTATCTAACACACTGAATTAAAGCATCAACTAAACCATTTTATGCTCAAGGTAACAGTACAAATTGAAGATATCCATTACAGAAAAAATGTTTAAGCTCAATCTTTAGACGAAATTTTTGAGTTTAATTTTAGGATTCAGTTAGAACGTTCTGCAAAATAGATAGCTACAAAATAAATATAAAAAAACAAGGATTTTCCCTAAATTGTTAACCAGCAATGCATGTTCCACCAAATACCACGCCACAAAAAGTTTTGTCGAATGGTAAAAATTGCGTTTTATAAAGAAACTTTTAGATATACGGCAAATCGTACCATTACAATACTGAAATGAAAACAAAATAACTTTTATAATTTTAATAATAACGGGCTTCTGTGCATCATAGTAATTATGTGCATAATAAAATATTATTAAAATAATTCTGTCAACGTGTAGCTCATAGAAAGCTAAATTGCGGTAAAAGATACACGAATTATTATGTATTTTACAAGTTACTCAAATCGCATGTGTGTGAGCAGCAGTTTTGCATCCAAAAAATGGGATGTTTAGGCAGTGTGAATTACCACTTTTAGAACGGCTAAAACATTTTTGGTGTACACATTAGCACATTCAAATACATCGCAACTCCCTAAACCGAAATTTTGTAAATACCAATGATTTCCTACATTTTATATAAAGTAGTGTGTTGGAATGATACATTATTCGCAAAAAATCGTTAAAAATTTAATTATAAAATTAATTTCGCATTTTTTCAGACACCTCCTCGCGAAACATGGCATTGTGACAGTATATCGTACGAAATCTCTTACGACCAAGGTGGACAACAAGAAATTGAAATCCCGGTCGATGGAAGTCGAACAGAATTTACAATCCCGTCGCGTCCTTTCCAGACATGGCTTGTCAAAATCCGTACTGTAAATCGCGGTGGCAAAAGCGAATGGTCTACAGAGAACAGAGTAACAACCAAAGAAGAAGGTAACCAAATCATTAATAATTTATATTTATGTGTAGTAAAAGGCATCACAAATTAATGAGCTGTGTCAACGCATCCGTAAAGATTTTTTTACGAGGGAATAGTCGATCGAACAGTGAGCAGAGTAACAACCAAAGAAGAAGGTGACCAAATCATTAATAATTTATATTTATGTGTAGTAAAAGGCATCACAAATTAATGAGCTGTATCAACGCATCCGTAAACATTCTTTTTACGAGGGAATAGTCGATCGAACAGAGAACAGGGTAACAACCAAAGAAGAAGGTAACCAAATCATTAATAATTTATATTTATGTGTAGTAAAAGGCATCGCAAATTAATGAGCTGTATCAACGCATCCGTAAACATTCTTTTTACGAGGGAATAGTCGATCGAACAGAGAACAGAGTAACAACCAAAGAAGAAGGTAACCAAATCATTAATAATTTATGTTTATGTTTAGTAAAAGGCATCACAAATTAATGAGCTGTATCAACGCATCCGTAAAGATTCTTTTTACAAGGGAATAGTCGATCGAACAGAGAACAGAGTAACAACCAAAAAAGAAGGTAACCAAATCATTAATAATATATATTTATGTGTAGTAAAAGGCATCACAAATTAATGAACTGTATCAACGCATCCGTAAAGATTCTTTTTACGAGGGAATAGTCGATCGAACAGAGAACAGAGTAACAACCAAAGAAGAAGGTAACCAAATCGTTAATAATTTATATTAATGTGTAGTAAAAGGCATCACAAATTAATGAGCTCTATCAACGCATCCGTAAAGGTTCTTTTTACGAGGGAATAGTCGATCGAACAGAGAACAGAGTAACAACCAAAGAAGAAGGTAACCAAATCATTAATAATATATATTTATGTGTAGTAAAAGGCATCACAAATTAATGAGCTCTATCAACGCATCCGTAAAGGTTCTTTTTACGAGGGAATAGTCGATCGAACAGAGAACAGAGTAACAACCAAAGAAGAAGGTAACCAAATCATTAATAATTTATATTTATGTGTAGTAAAAGGCATCGCAAATTAATGAGCTGTATCAACGCATCCGTAAACATTCTTTTTACGAGGGAATAGTCGATCGAACAGAGAACAGAGTAACAACCAAAGAAGAAGGTAACCAAATCATTAATAATATATATTTATGTGTAGTAAAAGGCATCACAAATTAATGAGCTGTATCAACGCATCCGTAAAGATTTTTTTACGAGGGAATAGTCGATCGAACAGTGAGCAGAGTAACAACCAAAGAAGAAGGTAACCAAATCATTAATAATTTATATTTATGTGTAGTAAAAGGCATCACAAATTAATGAGCTGTATCAACGCATCCGTAAACATTCTTTTTACGAGGGAATAGTCGATCGAACAGAGAACAGAGTAACAACCAAAGAAGAAGGTAACCAAATCATTAATAATTTATATTTATGTGTAGTAAAAGGCATCACAAATTAATGAGCTGTATCAACGCATCCGTAAAGATTCTTTTTACTAGGGAATAGTCGATCGAACATAGAACAGAGTAACAACCAAAAAAGAAGGTAACCAAATCATTAATAATATATGTTTATGTGTAGTAAAAGGCATCACAAATTAATGAACTGTATCAACGCATCCGTAAAGATTCTTTTTACGAGGGAATAGTCGATCGAACAGAGAACAGAGTAGCAACCAAAGAAGAAGGTAACCAAATCGTTAATAATTTATATTAATGTGTAGTAAAAGGCATCACAAATTAATGAGCTCTATCAACGCATCCGTAAAGGTTCTTTTTACGAGGGAATAGTCGATCGAACAGAGAACAGAGTAACAACCAAAGAAGAAGGTAACCAAATCATTAATAATATATATTTATGTGTAGTAAAAGGCATCACAAATTAATGAACTGTATCAACGCATCCGTAAAGATTCTTTTTACGAGGGAATAGTCGATCGAACAGAGAACAGAGTAACAACCAAAGAAGAAGGTAACCAAATCATTAATAATTTATATTTATGTGTAGTAAAAGGCATCACAAATTAATGAGCTGTATCAACGCATCCGTAAAGATTCTTTTTACGAGGGAATAGTCGATCGAACAGAGAACAGAGTAATAACCAAAAAAGAAGGTAACCAAATCATTAATAATTTATATTTATGTGTAGTAAAAGGCATCACAAATTAATGAGCTGTATCAACGCATCCGTAAAGATTCTTTTTACGAGGGAATAGTCGATCGAACAGAGAACAGAGTAACAACCAAAGAAGAAGGTAACCAAATCATTAATAATATATATTTATGTGTAGTAAAAGGCATCACAAATTAATGAACTGTATCAACGCATCCGTAAAGATTCTTTTTACGAGGGAATAGTCGATCGAACAGAGAACAGAGTAACAACCAAAGAAGAAGGTAACCAAATCGTTAATAATTTATATTAATGTGTAGTAAAAGGCATCACAAATTAATGAGCTCTATCAACGCATCCGTAAAGGTTCTTTTTACAGAATAGTCGATCGAACAGAGAACAGAGTAATAACCAAAAAAGAAGGTAACCAAATCATTAATAATTTATATTTATGTGTAGTAAAAGGCATCACAAATTAATGAGCTCTATCAACGCATCCGTAAAGGTTCTTTTTACGAGGGAATAGTCGATCGAGCAGAGAATAGAGTAACAATTAAAGAAGAAGGTAACCAAATCGTTAATAATTTATATTAATGTGTAGTAAAAGGCATCACAAATTAATGAGCTCTATCAACGCATCCGTAAAGGTTCTTTTTACGAGGGAATAGTCGATCGAACAGAGAACAGAGTAACAACCAAAGAAGAAGGTAACCAAATCATTAATAATTTATATTTATGTGTAGTAAAAGGCATCACAAATTAATGAGCTCTATCAACGCATCCGTAAAGATTCTTTTTTACGAGGGAATAGTCGATCGAACAGAGAACAGAGTAACAACCAAAGAGAGGGAGGTAACCAAATCATTAATAATTTTTATTTATGTGTAGTAAAAGGCGTAACAAATTAATGAGCTGTATCAAAGTATCCGTAAACATTCTTTACGAGGAATAGTCGATCGAACAGTGAGCGGAGAAACCAACAGAGGAAGGTAACCAAGAGTTATCATTAATAATTTATATTTATGTGTAGTAAAAGGCATCACAAATTAATGAGCTGTATCAACTCATCCGTAAACGTTCTTTTTACGAGGGAATAGTCGATCGAGCAGAGAACAGAGTAACAACCAAAGAAGAAGGTAACCTTAAATCATTAGATAATTTATATTAATGTGTAGTAAAAGGCATCACAAATTAATGAGCTCTATCAACGCATCCGTAAAGGTTCTTTTTACGAGGGAATAGTCGATCAAACAAAGAGAACAGAGTAACAACTAACAACCAAAGAAGAAGGTAACCAAATCATTAATAATATATATTTATGTGTAGTCAAAGGCATCACAAATTAATGAGCTCTATCAACGCATCCGTAAAGGTTCTTTTTACGAATAGTCGATCGAACAGAGAACAGAGTAACAACCAAAGAAGAAGGTAACCAAATCATTAATAATTTATATTTATGTGTAGTAAAAGGCATCGCAAATTAATGAGCTGTATCAACGCATCCGTAAACATTCTTTTTACGAATAAGTCGATGACTATTCCCAGCA
>JASANE010004790.1:0-24274 GCA_030248225.1 Trileptium ribeirensis
AATATGTTTGGATACGCACTATTTTCCTCAGTTGAAATGAAAATTAATGGGGAACCTATAACATTCAATCAAAAGCATTACCCTTGGATGACATATATTCTATACATGCTACACATGGCTGAGGAGCAAAGGAAACAATATTTAGCAGGATGTCTGTATAATCCGGATCAGACGTATATGTTTGATGATATGGAAGATAACGAAGGTACCGTTTATAGGAACGCGTTGACTGCAATGTCACAAAAATGTGAACTTTACTTTCCCATTATTACAGATGCGAATTTAACACCAACCTATCTACCGCCGAAAAGTAGACTTGAGTTTAAATTTACTCGAAGCTCACCGTCACTGATACTGCTGCATATACCAACTAATAAACTTTTAGTTCGAATAAATGATTTTAAACTTTACATACCAAAGGCAAGACTAGCAAAACAAGCTCTTGAACACCAAGATAAATTTCTAAATAGTAGTGGTGTGAAATTTCTTAGTATACGGTACAAAATTCAATCAGTTTCAGTAAATAAAGGGTTACAGAATGTGGATTGGACAATCTTCGAAGGCACATTACCCCATAGAATATACATTTGGAGAATAACACAAGAGGCATATGCTGGTGCACCAAAGTCAGACTTGTTTAAGTTTTGTTTACCAGATATGAATAGCTTTACAGTGTTTATGAACGATGACAGATACCCGTGCAACATATCTCTACCGTGTAAGGGTGGTAACGACATGAGATTATTTTATAATACATTATATGCATTAGACAGCAGAACAGAAAATTTGGGATTAACAGAAGTTGGCTTTAGACAAGGTTCAGGCTATCAAATATTTTGTATCGATTTAAGTAAAGATCATAGTAGTGACTGTAATTATCTTTCAAACCCACCAGATGGACAATTGAGACTTTCTATTGATTTTGTAGAAGAGTTGCAGAAGACTATTGTTATTTTTGCAATGGGAGAATTTACAGCTGAATTGAACATTAACTCAAATAAAGAAGTATTTTGGAATAAAATGTCTTAAATAGCTCTAGGAAACGTTTTAGTCAACCATGGATCACAAACTTGCATTGCATTATATGCTGTATTATTTGTCGCAGTTGTTGGTGAAACGGTTATATTGTTTTTTAGTGTAAATATAAATTGTGTGAAAACTCGTCAACAAGTATGCTTCGACGATTGGACAAGCGGATCAAGCGAAAAATGGAACCCGGCAAAGGGTTATGGTATGCAATGGATCAATAAAACATCATCAAATCTACACCTCAACGTTCGAGTCAAACCACCGAAAGGTCTTAAATGGAACCCACAGATGGTTTATCTATTTGACGTATTTGGACATTTGTTTATGAACTTATCGATTCCATGGATAAAGTGATTCGTCAACGATACATTGGAATCAATATTCGTGAGGCGTATGGAACAATACGTGCGCAACGTTTGTCTTCAAAAGGAAGTTGGTTATTGGCAAAACCGGGTGGATGGGTTTCGACGTCAATGTGAAACAACAGGTGATTACATCGACGGGCGATCGAAAGAGGAAGAAAATTTACTCAAGGTTCAACGACGACGACAAGCAATTATCAAGGCGGTGGAATTTATAATGAAGAACGAAAACACTTTTAAACAGTGACTGTATTAATTATCATTATCATACCCTATGTTGCATGTTGATTATTATGATGATATTATTAAGCTGTGTTATATGTTTGATTTGAAGTAAAAAGAAAAAAAAACATAATGGTAGCCAATACCGTGTATACGGTGTAAAGCCATCTGATGATTCCTTTGGCAGGGATGAAATGTTTATATACCAGTGTATTTCAATTTATTAAATCAGTTTACACTTTCATTCATTGATAACAGTCTGTCATGTTTCTCCACTTCAGTAAACACTTTGTACATGGTCATACTGGTAACGTTGCCAGTGGAAATTCACGTCTCATCAACGATTACTAGGCAAATATCTACGAAACGGTGTTCTATGGCGATGATCATTTCGAGCTACAAGATAAGAGAGGGCACTTTAAGACGTTCAACAGGGTAATTGGTTACCGCGGTTGGTTAGGTGCACCTGGCTACATACTATGTGTGGTGACAGAAAGCAATGTAGTCATAACGGCTTTCGTCTACGACCACCCAGTTCATGCGCGGCGACGAAAGTATCAATTGGTGCACCAATATGGTGCTAAAAGGGAATAAATAAGATATTGTATATGTTAATATTTATACTTTATACGTTCTGTGTGTATATGTGTATGTATATATTATACTTCATCTGTATTATTATGTATATAATTTTCTCAATAAAGAAAAACGAAACGTAGCGGTAGCCTACAGCGGCCTGATGAAGCCCTTGGTACGGCCGAAAAGTCTGGTTGAAGTGCATATATTGTATGTGTATTAAAGTGTATAAGTGCGCATGTCATGACGTCATCTGCGATGACGTCATACCCTATTATGAAGTCCCCTCCCGGGAGGGGGGAGTAAAACTCGGGTTTTTCATCTACTATTACCACTGGGCACAGGTTAAGACTAGTCGTGTATTATTTGACACATGCCACGCAAATGCAGTTGCACTTGCATCTACAGATGCATTATAATGAACTATATACATCTGTATTGAAAAATGGCCAAAATTATTTTTGGTGCTAAAACTTACCAAACTGGCTCGGCACCGTCCCGCATGGTTAATAACATACCCAATATAGGGTTAGAACAATGCAAGCAACGCCTGTAGAAACTTTCTTTTTTGAAATTTCACTTTTTGTGGGTATTTTTGAAATTTGTACCACACATAGTTCCAAAATGACTGCTCTGACAAACACATGCATGAAAGTTGTAGCTTCAGGTGGTGTTTATTTTCCAATCCAATGTCTTTGGCAAAAGTTATAACCTGAAATTTAGGGTGATTCTAAATGGCCAAAATCAAAAAGTCCAAAATTCGTATCGTATTTGTGAGTATTTTTAGATAAGAAATCATGGGAGCAGCGCAAATACAAATGTAGGTGCGCGACTACATTCTATTACGAGCAAGATAAAAAATGTGAAAATTGGCCGATCCCGTTAAGATTTGTGCACCGAATAGATGGAAAAAATGAACTATTTTCGCAATTATGTGCTATTCGATGAAAAATTTCCCAAATATATTGAAAAATATTCTTTTTAAATACCGAAAATTTCCGGTATGAAAGGTGAATATTACATCATTACCAAGGGATTGAATTATTGACGCCAAGCCCAAACAGGACAATTAATAATGAAAACTGCTTTTTATAATCATAGAGATTACGTTACATTTGTCACAAAACTTTGCCACTTATCAATCATGGAAGTTATAAGATTAAAGTTTATGAAAATATATCTCAATACTATGATCTGTAGAAAACATGTTATCAATAGTGACAAGCAAGCTCAGGCAATAAAATACCCCTTATAACTACAGCATAACAATCATCGATCCTATAAATATGGCGTGCTAAAAGAAATTGCGGTTTCATTAGGAAGAACGCAAAAAATTGAGTTGGAGGGGAGTGGACAAGTTTATAGATATTTTAGACTATAAATTTTGAAAATTAAGCTTGTAGAAAATACTACATATAATAAAACCAATAAAAAATTAAACACTACAACTAGACGCGTGTCAAACATTGCTGTGTGGCGCTACACCTGTAGTTTAATAAATTTACTTGTTCCTCAATATTCAGTACAAAATTTTCTTAATATTAAGAACACCTTTCTTAACGTTAAGCAATATATTCGTTTCAATACTGAAATAATTCAATAAAATATCAGACCGCAGAAGAAAGGGAAATTTCTTTGATATTTGGAAAATCTTGTACTGGATCACATGATATTCCTGGCCCTTAAACATTTTGGAATATTTTCCATTGCATCGTTTTAAAAAATGGGATGCATTATACTTCGCCCCCAAAGTTGAGATGGGCCCTTATTATCAAGAGATGTAAATCTTAATATTCAATACTAAAATTAGCATTATATATAGTACTGATATATCTTGAATAAAAACGTCCGTGAAGGAATATATAAAAAGTGTAAAGGCCTTAGTAAATCTGACGTTTATCATTTATAATTTGGGAACTGATTTGACAATCTTGTTAAATTTTCGGGTTTTATGGCATTCCGTAACTGTTTTGATTAGGCATTACTTGTTGCATTATATATATTTTATCAAATTATGTAGAATTATCGAAAAATCCGATGTTAAGCTAAACAATATCGATGAACACATATGCTTATTAAACCGCTCTACGTTGCCGTTACGTTTTGGATTGTACCAACAACATATGATTTTATAGCCAGCTTGTTACAGTATATATAAAAATAGCAAGCCAGCTTTACGTTATAGGCGCGCATAGGGCGTAGTAGAGTTATCTACATAAAAGTCATACTGTTATACCACATTTCCCCTCTTCAGCGAGGCTCCTCAACTCCCATTGAGTAACTAAATTTAGAGGCGTACGGAAATTTTGGAAACTAGGAGCAAATTTACCGAAATTTTAAACGAAAATTATGAGGAAAAATTGGGAAAATTGAGGAAAATTGTTGAGGAAAATTATGGTAAATTGGGGAGGATAAGAAAACATAATTAATTTGGGGGTGGGGGTTGCAAAGCACGAAAGAGTAACTATGGGTTAGGAGTGTCCTGCCTTTACGAAAATGAGCTCTATATCATAAGCTGTGTATTCTACTCTACGTAATTGATTTTAGAACAATTACAAAAATTTTAAGGTTTAAACTTTGGGGAAAATCGGGAAAATTAAGGAAATGGGAAGATTTTTGGCATAACATGTATATATAGCCGCGCCCAAATTGTCAAACAAACTCCTGTTCTCCATATGGTTTGAGCAAACTGTGTAAACCGAAGTTAAAGATTGAAAGAGTTTGTCTGCGAAATAGCAATTTTACAAGACCAAAAATCTTATTATCAGTGTTTGTTTGCGGTGTTAGAGAAGGCTTTATTTTTATTATTTTGCGGATCGTTAATATCAATTAATAGCCACGGTTTATATTATCATTCTAAGTGTTGCGCCTGCAGTGAAAAAATGTCGGAATGTGGGTTATAATAATTCCGCCATCACCAAAGCCTTTGTCAATCTGTATAAGTTTATAGGTATGTTTGTTGCGCGCCGCCGAATTTTTCGGTAGCAGAATTTGTTGATAGTTATTATATTTTATACCGTCTTTTGAAGTGGTTTGGAATTTTTGCGTTGTATGATAGGAAATTGTTTAATAAAAGTTTTGCTCATAATTAGTCATAACAGCGAAGCACGCGACAATTATTTATATTTGTCTTCTATAATGCACAATACGTTTGGGTGAATCTATTTCTATTTTCATATATATTCCAGTTTTGCACCGGGATACGGTCACAGTAGCGTACTCAGAGCTTCAGGGTGCAAAATTTTGAATTTCGATTTGCTCGCTACAGATAGGTTTAGTTGTGGGCTTTTAGTGCACTAAATTCGGGAAAATGAGTAATGTTTGTGCCAAATTTACAGCTTTATTGAAACGAAGGATAACCCGATATGCTGTTTGGTAGCGGAGGTATATAGCCCTCTAGTTGTGCCTATTACTACTTTTAGATATTAGATAGCAGATGTGACGGTGATTTTTCAAATAATTTTAGACCAAGCTTTTCTGTGTTATATTTTATGGCGGTTGGTATATATCTGTTTATTACACAGCTAGGTATCCGTAAAAATTGTTTATTATTTTTTTATGCAAGTGGCGGTATAGAATTTGAATTTTCACGGTAGTTGGGAAATCGCCGACCGAGGCGTTGAGTATGCATCAATATGTGTTGCACAAATCTTCAAACCTATAGAGTAACAAGTTATTTCTAAGGGTTCAAATATGTGATATTATTACTTTCATTCCCGTTTCTTTAAGTGTTAGCAAGTATTGTGCAAAAATCAAATAATTATGCTATATGTTTATGAATTTTAAAACAGTCCATAAGTAATATATGTAAATATGTAAATTTTTGAAAATTTAGCATCCAGCCCTTTTCCGACTCAGTAAAGACAGAATAGACTTAGTCTGAACAATGTCTTATTCAGACTAAGGGAAAGCTTACTCGTACGGAGTTAAACGTTAATTTTGTCGCTGAATCACATAATCTTTAGATATACTGAACCAAAAAATTACTCATATTTATTGAGTCACGAAAAGAGCGTCTGCCTGAGTCACTTTTGGACTCTGTTTTTAGAGTGCAAATTTGTAATGCACAATCGACCCTATACTTAAAGTGTTTAAGTTAAAGATTTAGCAATATATTGCTACTTCTTAGCACAAATATCCTAAATATATTGATTTAGCTTCGCTAAATATTAAGTACGAATTTATGCTGCTATTTTAGCATACCACTCTTAATTTTTCAGCTTAATTATGCTAAATGAAGATGCAAAATGTGTAGCATAAATTAAGCCTAAAAATTAAACGAATTAAGATTGATATCTTAAAATTCAACCACATGATAAGTTCAAAATTGCTTTTTTAGCTTTGTTTTTGTCGCAAATATCAAAATAACATGCATATGCTTTGAATGTTTGTTATCATTAATAAAGCTTAACATTAAGTACCAAATTTTGCAATAAGTATAATTAAAAATTGAGGATAATTATGCTAGATCTGTAAGCAATACTAACTGCATCCAGTATAAGCATTCTTGTTGTCTTAAGTCAATTCAGAAATATTATTGTGGTTCGTTTGTAATCTGTAAAATTGACAAACCAGCTAACTGCTAGAATTGGGAGCTAGTATATAATAGATTTTATATACATAACTAACCTTTCCCGCATGAAATAATGTGCATTCGTTATAAGGTTTAACAAACTTTTGCCGCAGCGGCGGATTGAACGCGGACCGTTTTAGGTTCGAGCTTTGTATACTAGCCACTACACTATCTAGGAGTTGTTGCCGGGTTCTTTAAAGAACGTCACAAAGCGAACGAATATTCAGCGTACGTGCAAACGCATACCCCACGACAAATTTGATTAGTGCATGGCGTCGCATTGTATGTTGTTACAAATTATTTTGTGACTGTATGCGGGAAAGGGTGAATATACTTTTATTTTGACGCACCTACATCAACCTTAGACAAATCTATTTTTAAATCAAGATCGTTTTGAAACGAGTAGACAAGTCTATATTCAGATTTCAGATCAGTTGTGACGTATTTAGAGATATGTGATATGTCATTCCATGCCAACTGGACCGAGTTGGGGCTTGTCATACAGGTAATGCTGCGATTTCAAAAGTTTTCCTAATTTATAGCACAGCGCTGTTTTACAAACTTTATTACATTGCCACCAAACGGTTAAATATTATTATAAGACTACCACATATTTAGGAATGAGCTCCCAGAATCTCTGCATAAGAATATTTGGTCTTAAAAAATTTGGCAAAACAGCAACAAAATATTAATGACTAAATATTCTTATGCAGAAACTCGGGGAAATTACTCCTAAAAATTTGGCACTGTGATTTACAGTGAAATAACATCTGAGAAACCAGTGCTGGTAAATTTTTGTGGAAAATATTCAGTAGAAAACTGGTTGTATATAATCTAAGATAATAAAATTATCTAATTTTGTGTTTTCAGAATAATGCTCTACCTCGACTGGAATAGTTTGTATTACAAGCGTATAACTGTCGGTATTTTAGCTGCAAACTGTTGATTGTCCATAGTTTATGTTACAAATTTAGGTGTCCATGGATTTTACTTCGAGCCATTTGTCGTTCATAAACAACAAAAATGAACCCATGCTATCAATGAATCTAAGTGTTTGTGATGGAACAATTCTAATAAATTTTACGTTCAATTAAAATGCGAGGACTTTCGCATTTGTTTCAGATTTCGTTTCTGCTTTTTGATGCTGCTCGAAACGAGGCATAAGCGCAACAATCACGGGCCCAGTCCGCGGGGCGTCCCCCAATTTTTGAGGCCCAGGGGCCCAGGCGTCTTCCCGGTCTCGGTTCCTGGGGAGCACAAACTCGTCCTTGCGAATTCGAAAATTTGCGACCCAAAAATTGTCTATTTTGTAATTAAATATTTTGTATATTTCGTTTTACAGGCACTAGTATTTGTCACAAATTAATCTTTCTAAATTAATTTCGTTAAAGTTTTATAATCTACTATTCGTTGACATGTGAAATTCGGGTGATAATTGGGATTACTGACTTGAGCCCCCTCGATATTTTAAACGTAGTTGCGCCACTGCAACGAGTTAATATACACCTGTCGCTATTGCTAAGCTAGTCGTGGTTTTTGGTTAACCACGTAAAGTTTATCTAGTTCAAACTAGCACTCAGTATCATACAAGGTTTTCGTGTAACATCCCATTAGATTCTGCTAAATTCGGCGTTACATTATGTGAAAGTTCTAATAGAATCTAAGTTAACGCAGTCATTTCATTGGGTCAGTAAAATCAAACTAACGTGATTATCTCAACGGTCCAGTAGAATCTAATCTACTGCGTTGATATCAATTGTCCAGTAGAATCTAAGAATATGTAGCCTTTTCATTCTTTCATTAGAATCTAAGCTAATGTGGACGGTTTGTAGACTATAGTAAAGCTGCTACTACAGGATGCGGATTTCTAAGGTTTACAGATTATGCTGCATCATACAAGCAATATATATTATTCAATACATACATTTTGCAACCCTTAACTGCAAAACTTTCCTGTAAACCAGTGTAAATTTAACACACACCAGATATAGACAGCACCATGTTGTAGGAAAAAACAAATTTACTGTACATTTTTTGTGAGCATAAAAATATCTGGGGAGGAAAATTGTTCGAATAAACAAATAATAACATAAATTTAGTGTGTTGTTTAAGGTTGTGTAATACCATAACTTGTTTCAACTTTTTTAGTACTAAGTATGTTATTATTTTTGGCGTTTCTGTCTGCTATAATCACTGAACGGTGGGTTCTTTTCTATTATACCCAAGCCCGCGTTTGCCCAAACATGGTAAAATTCTGGAAATTTTGGTATTTTGTGATCCTCTAGACTTCCCCTGATCATTTCAACCAAAAGAATAGAATTTTTAAAAGTTTAGATTTTTTGGGTCAAAAGGGCCCCCCTTGAGAACCCAAAAAATTTTTTCTTAAAAATATAGATTTTTACCCACCATTCGACGAGCTAAATCGAATGGTATTATTTTAACGGGATCTGGTAACGGTATCCTAAGTTATGACGAAAAACTATCGAAGGCTGAGAGGCTCAGCAATTGAACAGTTTTTACCCATACCTTAGCATGCCGTTGAAAATAGCACCATTCGATTCAGCTCATCAAGACGCGCCGAATGGTGGGTAAAAATCCACTTTTTAAGAAAAAAATTTTTTGGGTTCCCAAGGGGTGTGACCCAAAAAATCTAAAATTTTAAAAATTCGATTTTTGGTTGAAATTATCAGGGGATGTCTCGAGGATCACAACAATACCAAAATTTCCAGAATGACCATTTTTGGGCAAACATGGGCTGGGGGATAATGGAAAAGAACAGAGCGGTGTTCGCTTAACTCATTGGGCTAACGTCAGGGTCGTCGATAGAGGGGTGGCCAGCACCTACCCCCTCACTTTTAATGACAATTGTGAAAAATTTACTTACTGATGGGTATATAGCAAAGTGGTGTAAACGACTGGGCCCTCCAGCCCGTAACGACCAGTTTTAAGAGCTTGCGACACCCTAGCCAAAGTGTAGTTAAAGGGCATAAGTTATATGCAGGATGTGCGCGTGCCGTCCTCGATACGCTTAAGCCTGAGCCAAAGCCTAAACTAAAGTCTTCGTATGAGGCATAGTTACTAAGACTAGGACAAAGTCGAGAGATCTGCCGCCTCCCGAAAACCCGGACTAATCTGTATAACATGCACTTCAGCTTGAAATGGGTCACCCAATGGGCGCCGGAATAAAACTTCAAGCTTGTTTGATAAATTCGGAACAGATTCAGCCGGATATACAATAATGAAGCCATGTCGATCTATTTCAATGCTCGGTTTCTTAAGGAACCGCGCAAAACAAAAGAATAACAACGCACTTGCAAAACGGCATTATATATGACGTCCTTGATTAACTCAACATTTTACAGTATGAGCTGCCTTCATTGGTGGATTGCGGGCGTGAAACTGTTATGAAGCTGAGGACCACTTGTTTTTTCGGACCTTAATACACAAAATATAGCTTTGTTACAGTGTCCCAAGAACTTCTGAAATCCTAAATCTAAAGCATTCTAGTTTCGAAATTTTCACGGGAACTTCCGCTATTCCAAATCGCCGAATTCCGCGGCAATTTCACAGATTCCGGAATTTCCACAGGAATTTAGACAATATAAAATGTCTAAGGCATATATTTCGTTTGCTTATTGCGTCAGACTGTTTGCGTATGGCCTCAGGATGTTGTAAATTCAGGGATTAAAATTACTCTAATAATTTAAATCGTAAGTGCTCAAAATATTTCAACTTGCCTCACCTAGGAGTTGGTCATGGTGTAACGAAAAATTTCACTCGTCTGCAATTTTTCCGCATAAGTTTTCCCATTTCCCAAAAAATTAATTAAAATTTTTTGTAATATTGCTCACAAATGCTAAAAATTTTCCGAGTGCGCGGAGCCTAGGGGATTCTATGACTTAGTTTTAATGCAAACGCTTAGTTTTGGAGTCTAGCTTAGTCTTAGTCTAAAGCGAGTTCGAGGCTTAGGAATAGTTTTAGTCTATGGTTTAGTGTTAGTGCCTAGCTTAGCGTCTAAGGCTTAGGCTTAGTCGAAGTATTGCTCTACAGCTTAGTAGACGGAATCTGGCTAAATTCCAAATTTCAGCGGATTTCAATTTCTACGTTCCCAAATTCTTAATCTTCGCAAATTCCTACTTTTGTAGCTTCCATTGGTTCTCAGTTTCCCACTAATAAATTACCACTTTTCTAATTTTAACGGTTTCCCAGCTTCCAACATTCCCGCTTTCCCAATTTTCTCAAATTTCTATTTTAATTTTTCGCCACTTCACTTTCCCAAATTATCAGTTTTCTACTTTCCCAAATTCTAACCTTTCGAAATTCCTGTTTTCCCGTATTACGAGTTTCCCGAAAAATCTAGCTTCTCACTTCCAACCTTTCCAAATTCCCATTTTCTCAAATTCAGTTTCCCCAGTTTCCCAGATTGACAAATTCTCAAATTCCCAGTTTAATTGAATTTTCTCAATTTTTTCATTTCCCTGTAGGAATTTTGGAAATTGGAATTCTTTGGATACCCGAGGATATTTTTAAACCTCTCAGGATTACTTCAGCGCTGAAGTCTGTAAGTCTGTGACAAAATAGTTTGTTAAGTATTAAAAATAAGCAGGTAAAGTTGAGCACTGGAAAAGCAAAACCATTTACTGAAATGAAGGAAATAAAATTCTGTTTTATTATAAAGAAGTAGAAATGTCTTGACGTCTGCACAATATTTTGCTACCCAGTCATATTAAAGATACCACGTTTGACCAATGACATGGCAGCCGTTCTCTGTCTAAGTCTCTTTATTTATGACATATTTGGAATCGACTATGTACCTGATTTTACATCAGCCTTTAACTTGCTACTAAGTATTATGATTATTTAGTTCTAGATTAATCTAAATTAAAAACTTGTTCAAATTGGGAGAAAAATCTGTAATGTAATAATCACATTTGTGTGATTTAGTGTTTATCGTATGGGGTTCGACTATATAACAAAATACAAACTTGTTTATAGATCTCATGAAAATAATGTGCATCTGATGCATCTTACCGACAGTGACAATAACTAATAGCGATGCTACAATTACTCATCTTGTTAACCATAATACCTCCAGCAATATTAACTGATGCTGTGAATTTTGAAGATGTCACGATTGCAATCATTGGAGCCGGCTATTCTGGTCTTGGGGCAGCAGAAGCGTTAATTAGAGAACATGGTTTTAAAAATGTCAAAATATATGAAGCCAAAGATAGAGTCGGAGGCAGAGTTTACACGAGAACTACAGGTATATATCTATTTCTAAAGATTTGTTAACACGTTCAATTTTTATCTCAAATTTTGTGCTCAAACTATGATCAGAGTTTGAGCTCAAAATCTAAGCAAAACTTTGGAGCTTGTGAGTATACATTGTGCGCTGCTGTGAACTAATCTCAGATCTTTTCGCTGAATATTTCGTAAGCTAGCCGATGAATTTTATCAGAGCTACCGCCAGTACACTTTTGAAAGATCTTACATGTTGCGAACGTGCAATAAATACCGGGCAACATATGTATTATTAAGGCAAGATTTTGGCATGTATAATGTTGATTGCAAATTTTGGCATGTATAACTCTTGTTGCTAATAATATTCAAAAGTTTACATAACGTTAAATGGCTAAAAAGGATAATTGAACAGCAGAAATAAGAAGGGGTGTCGATCTATAGCTACGTATCTGCACCTAGATCGATAGAACATACCAGTAAAAACATTTTGAGTTTCCGCTGCAAAGTTATCACGTCTAAAAGCCACATAGTGAATTATTTGCACTAGCTATGTTATCTTAATTAAATTACACAAAGCACTACTACCTAGGGTACCTGGGAATACATATATTATGTACTAAGTTGCTAAAACAGTAGGTTTAGATATCGTTGTGACGTGTCGTCACCAATATTTGCCCACTACACAACAAATTCCACGAGCACACAAATAACTTAACCCTTTCACGCATAGAATCACACTGTGTACAATGTAACTGTGTACAATGCGACGCGATGCGCTAACCAAGTTTGTCGCTTGGCGGTCGTTTGCATGTGTGTTTTTACTCGTTCGCTTTGTGAGTGTACTTAGGGAACCGAACAATAGCTCCTAATTAGCGTAATGGCACCTACCTAGGTGCAAGGCGCCTGCACAAACGTTCCAGGTTCAATCTGCCGTCGCGCCAAAAGTTTGTTCAACATGATACGACATACACAATAATTCATTCGGGAAAGTGTTAAAACTTACAAAAAATACGGTTTTGTACAGTTTTTTAATGCAAAATCAATAAGTGCTTAGAAATAACCAGTAGCTAAAATGTGGCCTAGGGTTCACAGTTGTTTGATTCTGTATTGTTAAATATTAGCTATTTTTTGCATATTCGCGTAGCTAATTGAGAGCACAATTAATATCCTAGGACTATACAACACAGAAGCAACTCACAAATAGAAACTGTGCGCATATGTTAGGTTGGCGAAGTCCAATCGTAATTCTTGTCACAAAAAGTTGACTTGCGTTGTGCCAAAACAGAAATCGTAGTTGTGTTCATAGATTTTCTATACTGAAGGAGTCAGCGATGTTTGCTGAGTTGCCTCATTCAAGAAAAACTTACCCGTCATAAAAAGAAAATAAGCAATTCTATCTATCATTGCACAAGGTCGATCAAATAGTTAGCATCGCGAACACCAATGTAACCAGTACAACATCCCACTGGCAATCTTTTGTGCCAAAATGCCGTTGAAACGGAAATGGACAATTTGCATGTTCACGAACGACATGAACAGTAAAAACAGTTAAAGACTTTAATCTGTCATGGTGCAAGCTCGAACTTGTAGTAGGTGACGCCAAAAGCTGTTGCAAATTTATCAGAGTCTCGCTGCGAAAATTTCCGTGGCAAATTCAAAGTGGAACGGGAATATAGCGTTTTTCCTGCTTTCCACATTACATCGAGAAATTAGATGGACATGTTGAAATTAATTCATGTACTGAAACGACGTGAACAAGGCCATGTAATGAAATATGCATTTATTGGTGTTCATCAATATTTGATTATCACGATAACAAAATCGAAAGTGCTTTTTTAGAGGAAGCAACTTTTCGATATGGGTGCTCAGTACATACACAGCGATGTAATGAAATATTTAACTGTTTGGTATTTAATCAATATGTGATTCACTAACAAAAATCCTGAGTCTGCGTGTTTAGAGGAAGCAACTTTCGAATGAGTGGTCAGTTCATACACAGCGATGTACTGAAATATTTATCTTTTTGGTATTAATCAATATTTGATTTACAACCAAAATTGAGTCTACGATTTTTGCGAGGTGTAGGAACTTTCGATATGGGTGCCCAGTACATACACAGCGATGTAATGAAATATTTATCTGTTTGGTATTAATCAATATTTCTGATTTACAACCAAGATGAGTATTCCGATTTTTCAGGAGAAGGAACTTTAGAAATGGGTGCCCAGTACATACACAGCGATGTAATGAAATATTTATCTGTTTGGCATTAATCAATATTTGATTTACAACCAAAATTGAGTCTACTATTTTTATTAGAAGGAATTTTAGATATGGGTGCTCAGTACATATACAGCGATGTAATGAAATATTTATCTGTTTGGTATTAATCAATATGTGATTTACTAACAAAAATTGTGTCTGCGTGTTTAGAGGAAGCAACTTTCGATATGAGTGCCCAGTTCATAACCACAGCGATGTAATGAAATATTTATCTTTTTGGTATTAATCAATATTTGATTTACAGCCAAAATTGAGTCTACGATTTTTAGGAGAAGGAACTTTCGATATGGGTGCCGAGTACATATAGCCGCGATGTAATGAAATATTTATCTGTTTGGTATTAATCAATATTTGATTTACAACCAAAATGAGTCTCTCGATTTTTAGGAGAAGGAACTTTCGATATGGGTGCCCCAGTAAAATACATACACAGCGATGTAATGAAATATTTATCTGTTTGGTACTTAATCAATATTTGATTTACAACCAAAAATTGAGTCTCCGATTTTTAGGAGAAGGAACTTTCGATATGGGTGCCGAATACATACACAGCGATGTAACGAAACATTTATCTCTTTGGTATTAATCAATATTTGATCTACAAAAACAAAATTGGCAGTTCGATTTTTAGGGAAGGAACTTTCGAAATGGGTGCCCAGTACATACACAAGCCATGCATCGGAGATGTACAAGATAGCGAAGAACGGAAATAATGTTGTGTAAGTGAGGCATTATTTAAATGTTAGAAGAGTATCACGCATTGTCGTTTTCGTTAATTTTTTTTATTAACTGTTTAATCTAAGGGTTTATATATATTGAAAAACCCAAATGTCTTGTAGCAGAATCACTGCATGTAAATGTTACCGTAGCTAGTGATCAGGACTGCTGCAAGCCGTCGAAATTGATCAGAATTGCTAATTTACAAATTTTTCCAAGACGAAGTTTTGATTAGTTGCTGATTTTTAACTCATTAACATGTGTAAACGTTTCTGTAAACATGGCGTAAGTCATAACTGCCTTTCAAAACAAACCTCAGCTCATTTGATACATTGATGGACACCAAATTTTGATGTTTGTTAGCTGAGGAAAATGATTTGACGTTCTTGACCAAAGAATTTCTTCGTATTGCATCACTTACTATTTTTAAATCGTTTCTATTTAATCAACGACCATTTACGGTTGTAAGTTTTGGAAACATTCAATTTGCATAAGGGTTACTTAGCACAGGTTAGCATACTCTAAGCATTACCTTAGTAGTTTAGCTAACACAGTTACTAGACTGTGAGAGTATTTCCACATATTGGCAACACTATACGGATCGTTTATTAAATTTGTGAGCAGTGCAGCCGTATTTAATTGCGAGTGACTTACATTTGGGAAAACCACTTTGTTTGTGTGTCCGTGTTTGAGGAGCGCCAGCACCGGTATTCAAAAGTTAGGGTGGGAGGTAACGCAAAATGGGTCGTAAAGGAAAATTGTGTGCGCAGTAACGGAAAAATCCTATTTTTATCGATTCCTGCCGAAAAGTCGAAGGCGCCCGTCTTGATGCGCCTCTGTTTGTATACAAATAGAATGAATCCTTGAAAGACACAACTACATCAACTACATTGTGTTAGCCATTCTTCGGAATAGTGCTCCGGGGGAATCGTTTTGGGTAGAATATCTTTATATTTTACTGCAAACATTATGCATTTAAACTTCCACACGGCTGTAATAAATACATTTTTCGCAAAAATAAAGAACCGTAATAGATAATATTCAAAAATAAGTCAGACGAGAATAAACTGTCATAAGTAACATAGATTTTAAAAAATGTGTTTACTACAGCCATGTGGAAGTTTAAATGCATAATGTTTGCAGTAAAATATAAATATATTCTACCCAAAACGATTCCCCCGGAGCACTATTCCGAAGAATGGCTAACACAATGTAGTTGATGTAGTTGTGTCTTTCAAGGATTCATTCTATTTGTATACAAACAGAGGCGCATCAAGACGGGCGGCCTCCCACTTTTCGGCAGGAATCGATAAAAATAGGATTTTTCCGTTATGGCGCACACAATTTTCCTTTACGACCCATTTTGCGTTACCTCCCACCCTAACTTTTGAATACCGGTGCTGCGCTCCTCTACACGGACACACAAACAAAGTGGTTTTCCCAAATGTAAGTCACTCGCAATTAAATACGGCTGCATGGCTCACAAATTTAATAAACGATCCGTATAGTGTTGCCAATATGTGGAAATACTCTCACAGTTGTAGGTAACCTGTGCTAAGCTAAAATGCTAAGGTAATGCTTAGAGTACGCGAACCTGTGCTAAGTAACCCTTATGCAAATTGAATGTTTCCAAAACTTACAACCGTAAATGGTCGTTGATTAAATAGAAACGATTTAAAAATAGTAGTGATGCAATACGAAGAAATTCTTTGGTCAAGGTCAAAACATTTCCTCAGCTAACAAACATCAAAATTTGGTGTCCATCAATGTATCAAATTAGCTGAGGTTTGTTTTGAAAGGCAGTTATGACTTACGCCATGTTTACAGAAACGTTTACACATGTTAATGAAATGCTCAGCAACTAATCAAAACTTCGTCTTGGAAAAATTTGTAAATTAGCAATTCTGATCAATTTCGACGGCTTGGAGCAGTCCTGATCACTAGCTACGGTAACATTTACATGCAGTGATCTGCTAGTAGACATTTGGGTTTTTCAATATATATAAACCCTTAGATTAAACAGTTAATAAAAAAAATTAACGAAAACGACAATGTGATATCTTTGAACATTTAAATAATGCCTCACTTACACAACATTATTTCCGTTCTTCGCTATCTTGTACATCTCCGATGCATGGCTGTGTATGTACTGGGCACCCATATCGAAAGTTCCTTCTCCTAAAAATCGCACTCAATTTTGTTTGTAGATCAAATATTGATTAATACCAAAGAGATAAATGTTTCGTTACATCGCTGTGTATGTATTGGGCACCCATATCGAAAGTTCCTTCTCCTAAAAATCGGAGACTCAATTTTGGTTGTAAATCAAATATTGATTAATACCAAACAGATAAATATTTCATTACATCGCTGTGTATGTACTGGGCACCCATATCGAAAGTTCCTTCTCCTAAAAATCGGAGACTCATTTTGGTTGTAAATCAAATATTGATTAATACCAAACAGATAAATATTTCATTACATCGCTGTGTATGTACTGGGCACCCATATCGAAAGTTCCTTCTCCTAAAAATCGTAGACTCAATTTTGGTTGTAAATCAAATATTGATTAATACCAAAAAGATAAATATTTCATTACATCGCTGTGTATGAACTGGGCACTCATATCGAAAGTTGCTTCCTCTAAACACGCAGACACAATTTTTGTTAGTAAATCACATATTGATTAATACCAAACAGATAAATATTTCATTACATCGCTGTATATGTACTGAGCACCCATATCGAAAATTCCTTCTCCTAAAAATCGTAGACTCAATTTTGGTTGTAAATCAAATATTGATTAATGCCAAACAGATAAATATTTCATTACATCGCTGTGTATGTACTGGGCACCCATATCGAAAGTTCCTTCTCCTAAAAATCGGAGACTCATTTTGGTTGTAAATCAAATATTGATTAATACCAAACAGATAAATATTTCATTACATCGCTGTGTATGTACTGGGCACCCATATCGAAAGTTCCTACTCCTAAAAATCGTAGACTCAATTTTGGTTGTAAATCAAATATTGATTAATACCAAAAAGATAAATATTTCATTACATCGCTGTGTATGAACTGGGCACTCATATCGAAAGTTGCTTCCTCTAAACACGCAGACTCAATTTTTGTTAGTAAATCACATATTGATTAATACCAAACAGTTAAATATTTCATTACATCGCTGTGTATGTACTGAGCACCCATATCGAAAGTTGCTTCCTCTAAAAAAGCACTCAATTTTGTTTGTAAATCAAATATTGATGAACACCAATAAATGCATATTTCATTACATGGCCTTGTTCACGTCGTTTCAGTACATGAATTAATTTCAACATGTCCATCTAATTTCTCGATGTAATGTGAAGCAGGAAAAACGCTATATTCCCGTTCCACTGACAATTTGCCACGGAAATTTCGCAGCGAGACTCTGATAAATTTGCAACAGCTTTTGGCGTCACCTACTACAAGTTCGAGCTTGCACGATGACAGATTAAAGTACTTAACTGTTTTTACTGTTCATGTCGTTCGTGAAGCATGCAAATTGTCCATTTCCGTTTCAACGGCATTTTGGCACAAAAGATTGCCAGTGGGATGTTGTACTGGTTACATTGGTGTTCGCGATGCTAACTATTTGATCGACCTTGTGCAATGATAGATAGAATTGCTTATTTTCTTTTTATGACGGGTAAGTTTTTCTTGAATGAGGCAACTCAGCAAACATCGCTGACTCCTTCAGTATAGAAAATCTATGAACACAACTACGATTTCTGTTTTGGCACAACGCAAGTCAACTTTTTGTGACAAGAATTACGATTGGACTTCGCCAACCTAACATATGCGCACAGTTTCTATTTGTGAGTTGCTTCTGTGTTGTATAGTCCTAGGATATTAATTGTGCTCTCAATTAGCTACGCGAATATGCAAAAAATAGCTAATATTTAACAATACAGAATCAAACAACTGTGAACCCTAGGCCACATTTTAGCTACTGGTTATTTCTAAGCACTTATTGATTTTGCATTAAAAAACTGTACAAAACCGTATTTTTTGTAAGTTTTAACACTTTTCCCCGAATGAATTATTGTGTATGTCGTATCATGTTGAACAAACTTTTGGCGCGACGGCAGTTGAACCTGGAACGTTTGTGCAGGCGCCTTGCACCTAGGTAGGTGCCATTACGCTAATTAGGAGCTATTGTTCGGTTCCCTAAGTACACTCACAAAGCGAACGAGTAAAAACACACATGCAAACGACCGCCAAGCGACAAACTTGGTTAGCGCATCGCGTCGCATTGTACACAGTTACATTGTACACAGTGTGATTCTATGCGTGAAAGGGTTAAGTTATTTGTGTGCTCGTGGAATTTGTTGTGTAGTGGGCAAATATTGGTGACGACACGTCACAACGATATCTAAACCTACTGTTTTAGCAACTTAGTACATAATATATGTATTCCCAGGTACCCTAGGTAGTAGTGCTTTGTGTAATTTAATTAAGATAACATAGCTAGTGCAAATAATTCACTATGTGGCTTTTAGACGTGATAACTTTGCAGCGGAAACTCAAAATGTTTTTACTGGTATGTTCTATACGATACTAGGTGCAGATACGTAGCTATAAATCGACACCCCTTCTTATTTCTGCTGTTCAATTATCCTTTTAGCCATTTAACGTTATGTAAACTTTTGAATATTATTAGCAACAAGAGTTATACATGCCAAAATTTGCAATCAACATTATACATGCCAAAATCTTGCCTTAATAATACATATGTTGCCCGGTATTTATTGCACGTTCGCAACATGTAAGATCTTTCAAAAGTGTACTGGCGGTAGCTCTGATAAAATTCATCGGCTGGCTTCCGAAATATTCAGCGAAAAGATCTGAGATTAGTTCACAGCAGCGCACAATGTATACTCACAAGCTCCAAAGTTTTGCTTGAATTTTGAGCTCGAACTTTGATCATAGTTTGAGCACGAAATTTGATAAAATTGAACGTGTTAACAAATCTTTAGAAATAGATATATACCTGTAGTTCTCGTGTAAACTCTGCCTCCGAGGCTCTCTCTTTGGCTTCATATATTTTGACATTTTTAAAACCATGTTCTCTAATTAACGCTTCTGCTGCCCCAAGACCAGAATAGCCGGCTCCAATGATTGCAATCGTGACATCTTCAAGATTCACAGCATCAGTTAATATTGCTGGAGGTATTATGGTGTAACAAGATGAGTAATTGTAGCATCGCTATTAGTTATTGTCACTGTCGGTAAGTATGTACATCAGATGCACATTATTTTCATGAGATCTATAAACAAGTTTGTATTTTGTTATATAGTCGAACCCCATACGATAAACACTAAAATCACACAAATGTGATTACTACGTTACACGGATTTTTCTCCCAATTTGAACAAATTTTTAATTTAGATTAATACAGAACTAAATAATCATAATACTTAGTAACAAGTTAAAGGCTGATGTAAAATCAGGTACATAGTCGATTCCAAATATGTCATAAATAAAGAGACTTAGACAGAGAACGGCTGCCATGTAATTTGGTCAAACGTGGTATCTTTAATATGACTGGGTAGCAAAATATTGTGCAGACGTTAAAGACTTTTCTGATTTTTATAATGAGAAACAGAATTTTATTTCCTTCATTTCAGTAAATGGTTTTGCTCTTCCAGTGCTCAAGCTTTACCGCTTATTTTTAATACTTAACAAACTATTTTGTCACAGACTTAAACAGACTTCAGCGCTGAAGAATTCCTGAGAGGTTTAAAAATATCCTCGGGTATGCAGAGAAAATTCCAATTTCCAAAATTCCTGCAGGGAAATGAAAAAATTGAGAAAATTCAATTAAACTGGGAATTTGAAGACTTTGTCAATTGGGAAACTGGGGAAACTGAATTTGAGAAAATGGGAATTTGGAAAGGTCCGAAGTGAAGGAAGCTCATTTTTCTGGAAACTGCGTTAATCGGGAAGAACAGGGAATTTCGAAAGGTTAGAGTTTGGGAAAGTAGAAAACTGATAATTTGGGAAAGTGAAGTGGCGAAAAATTAAAATAGAAATTTGAGAAAATTGGGAAAGCGGGAATGTTTGAAGCTGGGGAACCGTTAAAATTAGAAAAGTGGTAATTTATTAGTGGGAAACTGAAAACCAATGGAAGCTACAAAAGTAGGAAATTTGGCGAAGATTAGAGAATTTGGGAACGTAGAAATTGAAATCCGCTGAAAGTTTGGAATTTAGCCAAAATCCGTCTACTAAGCTGTAGAAGCAATACTTCACTAAGCCTAAGCCTTTAGACGCTAAGCTAGGCACTAACACTAAACCATAGACTAAAACTATTCCTAAGCCTCAGAATAGTTTAAGATTTCAAGTGTTACACCAAAATTAAGCGTTTGCATTGAAACTAGAGTCATACAATCCCTAGGCTCCGCGCACTCGGAAAATTTTTAGCATTTGTGAGCAATATTACAAAAAATTTTAATTAATTTTTTGGGAAATGGGAAAACTTATGCGGAAAATTGGAGAGCGAGTGAAATTTTTCGTTACACCATGACCAACTCCTAGGTGAGGCAAGTTGAAATACATTTGAGCACTTACGATTTAAATTATTAGAGTAATTTTAATCCCTGAAAATTTAGCAACATCCTGAGGCGATGAGCAAACAGTCTGACGCAATAAGCAAACGAAATATATGCCTTAGACATTTTATATTGTCTAAATTCCTGTATGAAATTCCGGAGTCTGTGAAATTGCCGCGGAATTCGGCGATTTGGAATAGCGGAAGTTCCCGTGAGAATTTTCGAAACTAGAATGCTTTAGATTTGAAGAAAAGGATTTCAGAAGTTCTTGGGACACTGTAACAAAGCTATATTTTGTGTATTAAGGTGCGAAAAAACAAGTGGTCCTCAGCTTCATAACAGTTTCACGCCCGCAATCCACCAATGAAGGCAGCTCATACTGTAAAATGTTGAGTTAATCAAGGACGTCATATATAATGCCGTTTTGCAAGTGCGTTGTTATTCTTTTGTTTTGCGCGGTTCCTTAAGAAACCGAGCATTGAAATAGATCGACATGGCTTCATTATTGTATATCCGGCTGAATCTGTTCCGAATTTATCAAACAAGCTTGAAGTTTTATTCCGGCGCCCATTGGGTGACCCATTTCAAGCTGAAGTGCATGTTACTACAGATTAGTCCGGGTTTTGGGGAGGCCGCAGATACTCTCGACTTTGTCCTAGTCTTAGTAACTATGCCTCATACGAAGACTTTAGTTTAGGCTTTGGCTCAGGCTTAAGCGTATCGAGGACGGCACGCGCACATCCTGCATATGAACTTATGCCCTTTAACTACACTTTGGCTAGGGTGTCGCAAGCTCTTAAAACTGGTCGTTACCGGGCTGGAGGGCCCAGTCGTTTACACCACTTTGCTATATACCCATCAGTAAGTAAATTTTTCACAATTGTCATTAAAAGTGAGGGGGTAGGTGCTGGCCACCCCTCCTATCGACGACCCTGACGTTAGCCCAATGAGTTAAGCGAGCACCGCTCCTGTTCTTTTCGATTATCCCCCAGCCCCATGTTTGCCCTAAAAATGGTCATTCTGGAAATTTTGGTATTGTTGTGATCCTTCGAGACATCCCCTCATATCATTTCAACCAAAAATCGAATTTTTAAAAATTTTAGATTTTTTCGGTCACACCCCCTTGGGAACCCAAAAAATTTTTTTCTCTTAAAAAGTGGATTTTTACCCACCATTCGGGCGCGTTCTTGATGAGCTGAATCGAATGGTGCTATTTTCAACGGCATGCTAAGGTATGGGGTAGAAACTGTTCAATTGCTGAGCCTCTCAGCCTTCGATAAGTTTTACGTCATATTTAAAACTGCTTACTAGATCCCGTTAAAATAGTACCATCCGATTTGAGCTCGTCGAATGGTGGGTAAAAATCTATATTTTTAAGTAAAAAATTTTTTGGGTTCTAGAGGGGGCCCCTTTGACCCAAAAAATCTAAACTTTTAAAATTTCTATTCTTTTGGTTGAAATGATCAGGGGGAAGTATGAGAGGATCACAAAATACCAAAATTTCCAGAATTTTACCATGTTTGGGCGAAACGCGGGCTTGGGTATAATAGAAAAGAACCCACCGTTCAGTGATTATAGCAGACAAAAACGCCAAAAATAATAACATACTTAGTACTAAAAAAGTTGAAACAATTAGCTATTAGACAACCTTAAACAACACACTAAATTTATGTTATTATTTGTTTATTCGAACAATTTTCCTCCCCAGATATTTTTATGCTCACAAAAAATGTACAGTAAATTTGTTTTTTCCTACAACATGGTGCTGTCTATATCTGGTGTGTGTTAAATTTACACTGGTTTACAGGAAAGTTTTGCAGTTAAGGGTTGCAAAATGTATGTATTGAATAATATATATTGCTTGTATGATGCAGCATAATCTGTAAACCTTAGAAATCCGCATCCTGTAGTAGCAGCTTTACTATAGTCTACAAACCGTCCACATTAGCTTAGATTCTAATGAAAGAATGAAAAGGCTACATATTCTTAGATTCTACTGGACAATTGATATACAACTCAGTAGATTAGATTCTACTGGACCGTTGAGATAATCACGTTAGTTTGATTTTACTGACCCAATGAAATGACTGCGTTAACTTCTGATTTCTATTAGAACTTTCACATAATGTAACGCCGAATTTAGCAGAATGTAATGGGATGTTACACGAAAACCTTGTATGATACTGAGTGCTAGTTTGAACTAGATAAACTTTACGTGGTTAACCAAAAACCACGACTAGCTTAGCAATAGCGACAGGTGTATATTAACTCGTTGCAGTGGCGCAACTACGTTTAAAATATCGAGGGGGTGTCGTCAGTAATCCCGATTCACCCGAATTTCACATGTCAACGAATAGTAGATTATAAAACTTTAACGAAATTAATTTAGAAAGATTAATTTGTGACAAATACTAGTGCCTGTAAAACGAAATAAAATATTTAATTACAAAATAGACAATTTTGGTAGCAAACTTTCGAATTCGCAAAGGACGGAGTTTGTGCTCCCCAGAAAACCGACCGAAAGGAAGACGCCTGGGCCCCTGGGCCTCAAAAAATTGGGGGACGCCCCGCGGACTGGGCCCGTGATTGTTGCGCTTATGCCTCGTTTCGAGCAGCATCAAAAAGCAGAAACGAAATCTGAAAAACAAATGCGAAAGTCCTCGCATTTTAATTG
>JASANE010004791.1:0-10108 GCA_030248225.1 Trileptium ribeirensis
ATGTAGTCATAACGGCGTTCGTCTACGACCACCCAGTTCATGCGCGGCGACGAAAATATCAATTGGTGCATCAATATGGTGCTAAAAGGGAATAAATGAAGATAGATGAATGTTGTGTGTTAATTGTATGTTTTTGTGTTTAATAAAAAATGAGAAAAAACGTCACGGCAGCCTATAGCCGTCTGATGAGGCCCTTGGTACGGCCGAAACGTTTATCACCAGACTAGCAATATGCATATATGTATGCTATATATACATTAAATACATGTGTTACATGAGTATACGTATAGCAAGCCAACATCTATCTCAGATCAATTTAAAGTTATATGTATGTTTATGTGTGTATGTATTTATTTTCATATATCCTTATATATATAAAGTTGACATATTTATACATGTATGCTAAACATATATGCCTACACATATATACATATATAAATCCACCATCCCCAATACACCATCACCAACCGCCGACCTCCGCCGGCGGGGGGGGGGCAAAACCCGCATTTTATATCTACTAATTATACATGTGAATCTTATCACAGTTTTCGAACACATCTTCAAACAAACATCCTTCAAACCGCAAAAGTTTTCGTCACCACACGTAGTTTAGAACCATCTAATTTTCTATTTCATGGTACTTATTAGACATAAAGATGAATCTATGATTCAATATTTAGTTAGATTTTTAAAGAATTAAAAATACATATCCGCTATAGCCGAGCGGGGGTATAAAATAAGAACATAAGAATATAAAATAAGCTGAGACAATTTATTACAGAACATCCAGTGATATAAATACTACCAAATCCCGGGACTAAAACACGCTGTCACCAGTTTTGCAGTCTTAAAATGTGGTTTTTTTGCTCAGTTAAGCGATAGCTTAATTTTTATTTAGAAAGCTATGCAAAACTGTATGAAAATTCAATGTAAAATCAAACTGTAAATAGATTCAGATCAATTCACGGTATTGAAGAATGTTTCCTGGACCTATTAGTAAAAATTTGTGATATATTAATTTTAGACAGGGTAGTAGGTTCATTTCATGAACAGCATTACCACATACACAAGAAATGTTAATCATAAAAATTATGTTTAACTCGTGATATGATTATTACCTGCAATTAGTAAATTTTAAGTATCGGTCATTTGGATTTCATTAGCTTTTCTCTAGAAATGAATGTTTGCATGGAGGTGATGGTTAGGACATTAAGTTTAATAGTTTTTTGAATAGACCATGGGACACACCCATTTACAAAGTCATTTTGTATATATTTTAGGACGTTCTAATTAAAACGACCTAGAGAAACAACGGTGGCTGCACTATAACGTTGTTTTGGATCTTGTGTTGGAGTTGTAAAATCAATTCAGTGTACACCGTACAGTTAAACCAAACAGTGGTCGCCAAGTAAACCATGTGCTGCACGCCATATATTTGGTATGGGCCTTCCTTAGTTTTAATAATTTCATATCAGTAGATAATGTCATGAGACCCATCTCACGTCTGCTCTTTTCCTTAATGTGAGCACCTCAGGTAATCGTTGAAGTGCGATAGTTGGGTTGCAGAATAGCACTAATGCGCCGAACAATAAAACATACTGCAGCTTTTAATTTTTAAATAAAATCATTTATAGCGAAGAGCATGTTATATAATTAATTCATGGAAATTTATTGGGCAAAGCAATATAAATAAAAATTAAAAACAAAATGACATATTAAAATAGAGTTTAATCTGTCTGACAATATCACAGGTAGTTAAAAAATAGGCTAGCTGTTTTGAATTTGCTACATAATGGCTGTTGCATAAACTTTCATGAGCTAACCGAAAAGACCAAGTCGTGAAACGTGGTATTTTAGACCCTTGTACTAACAGCAATTCGGTGAGCGAACTCTGAAAGTTATATTACAACTGTAAAAATAGTTTAAGCTTGTGTTCAGAGTTTAGAAAATTTTGAAATACGTTTACTAGCGCAGCATTTAGCTGCTGTAGACATAATAATGATTTTAATGAAATGAATCAACTTTTGAACAAGCTACCCTGTCGGAAGCACATGCTATGTGTCAAGAACTTTCGTTTCAAAACGAAAGTTTTCTTCTTAAAAGAAGAATGTCACAGCAGTCATATTCCTATTAACAATAGAATTTATGCGCCTGGACTACATATAGTTGTTTAAATATAAACTTTACGACGGTTCAACATAATATATGGTTTTTGAAACATGTCAAATTATTTGACTTCAGCGTTTGCGAATATGCTGTCTATGAAATAGCAAGAATGAATTCAGACCTGGTAAAGTTGATAATATAATTTTCGATGTCATCAATTCTCGGAATTCCTAAACGTATTCATCTCAATTGTAGTCAACAAATCCGAGATGTTTGCTGCATGCCATTTTTGCCTGGCATGCAGACTCCAGCGGTCGGGTCTGAAAAGGTTTTTATGACTATAAGAGATGCGTGCAGTGCAGTGCAATTAAAGTTGTAATGTACACTCTGACAGAAGGTGAAATCAATGTCACAGCCTGACGGCTGTGACAAAAACATTATTTTGATACTGCGTAAATATTCATTTAGCGTTTACGTTATATGGTAGCCAGAAGGTGGAAGTTTGTGTCTCTCTGCTGCTATTCATTATAATATGATGTTTTCGAGAATATTATATTTTTGATTTTGTCTTAGTAATATTGTCCATTATACTTACTTGATTACTTGATGAGACCGCTATTGCGTTTGTTGTCGAAGCACAGACAAAGCAGCATTACGCAGAAGTGAAGAGGAGTGTTGAGCAGGTGTGCTGATTGCAACGAGAGAGACAGTAAGGTAGTTTAACAATTTCGGGACCAGCTGGCGAAACGACCTTCCGCAAATCCGTGCTCGGCGTGCTAAGCTTCGACGGATAGTTTTATCAATATATAGCGTGACGACGGCGGCGGCTAACTGTGATCTCGTGTGACAGGTACGAAGTTGCGTTTATGGAGTACATTGCATCGTGAATTACAACAGCTTGCAAATGACGCATTGGCATACCGGAAACCAACGGAATTTACGAATAAAGTTGGAAGTGGAACATTGTCTGTATACTAGATACGAACCTGGCAGTGCAGTTCTGGACCCGCTGAAGCCGTGCTATCAAATTAGTATGACAACGACTTGCAGCGAATTACTGTAATCCAGACCCCCTTGATGCGTCTGTTACCATGGCTTTGGAATTCTTTTGCGATAACAAACGACAAACTTTCCGTAAATTCCGCTGCTTGCCGATGCAGGATATCGCAATCGGCGTTACTTGAGCTGTAACGGAAAGGCATTCGTCAAGTACAACACCCAAGCTTCGTACAGTTGAAGCATTTCGACAAACGGTTGAGTCGGCTGTAAACCTAATAGCTGCATGCCGTCGAGTGGAGAAGGAGGAGGAAAACCATGACTTATGGCTTCGTGTTGTTGAACGCCAAGCCATTTGAAGTCAGCCAGGGCCTTACTTTAGAGATTCGCTTAGTTGTGGTCAGGCGACAGGGTGCAAATGATACACTACTCACAACGATCGTCGATCGTCAACGATGGATATATGGAAGACGTGATCGAGATGTTTCAGTACAGAGGCCAATGGGGACACGTAGTAGCAGAAGATTAGCGGGCCGAGAACCGATCCCTGCGGAACGTCACATACTGCATGACGTCGGGTAGAATTCCCTCCGCTCGCGATAGCGACGCGTGACCGGTCAGCTAAAAATTAATGCAGCCATTTTAACACTGACCTCTCAATAGCAAAGCACTTTTCGAAAAATAATATTGGCATGATCAACAGTATCAAAAGCGGCCAATAAGTCCACTAGGATAAAAATAGAGCAAGGAGCGCATTCCTTAGCACTCCATAGTTGGTTCAATACCGTTAGCAATGCTGTTTTTTGAGTGGCCCGGCCTGTAGGTACACTGGTTCTGATCGAGCCGTCGATTTTTTCAGATTTGCCATATTTATTAGTTGACGAGACAGCGTGTTCTATGATCTTTGACAGGAATTGAAGCACTACAGATATCGGGTGATAGTTTGTTGGTATCGATGGGATCGAACCCAGGATTCTTGATGAGAAGAATTGACGTGGATGCTTAGAAATACTTGGGAACAGTAGACTGCGCTAAGGCACAGTTTGTAATTGACCAATATATAGAGACAAACGGTTGACTGTTACAAATTGGACTAGTCGGGATAACGTCGTATGTGCAAAAAGTTGTCTTCGCAGAGAACATAAGTTTGGCGATAAAGTGCTGTATGACTGGTGCAAAGATAGAGAGTGATTCGTCGTTGCTGATGACCGGCGCGCAAAGTTGCGCTAGCTGGTAGATGAAGTTGCGTCGTATACCTAAGATCTTTCCGGTATATTCGTCGACCAGCTTGCGGGTTAGGGGTCAAGATTTGCTGGCGAGGTGAACGTTTTCAACAAGGCATGAAACAACTTGGGTTGACCGAACTGTCTCCTTAGGGCAGTTTCGATTTTACAACAGAGATCCGACAATGCAGAAACGAAAGGAGGCAGGATTACGGAATCTATCCTTCTTCATGCGACATTCCGTCTGACGATCACTGCGAACTAGGCCACCAGTACCACGTCTTATTATGAGGCTTCGTATTAAACACCATAGTGCAAAGTGGAGCCAAGGGATCGGCTATATTTTGAAGCGAGCAAAAATTTTATCCGTGAAGCTGTTCACGTCGCAAGGTTGTTGGACGATTGTGAGGCAGCTGAGATTGTAGAGTGCTGTCAATTACCTTGGACCAAGGCCGAGTAATTTTTTGTGATATTGTAAGGCAGCGTGTGATGCTGCAAACCGTTTAGCGGACATGTCGCAACCACATCATAATGATCTGACCGTAGTACGGCATCAAGGATCTCAGTGGCCGCGGTATCTAAGAAGGATTAATTATTAGATCAAGAATGTTTCGACTACCATGTGTTGGTGTGGTTATCAGCTGCACAAGTTCTAGAGAGACAAGCATAGATGTTAATTTATGGTTGCTTGAGTCATTCGTAATAGGTTAGTTGAAGTCCCCGACAACAAAGCAGTTTTACGAGCCATTTCGAAACTGAACGTCATCTAATTCGTCGAGGAACATCGATATAGACAGTGTTGAAAAAAAAACAATAGACGCAAAGAAGCGTAGTGTTGCCTTAGTGCAGATTCAGACATTCAACTTAAGATGTGTCCACGAAGGCAATTGCGGAATGACAGGCAGGCAATCCTTGTAAAGACACATGTCCGTTGCCGCATCTGTCACTTCTGTGTCTCGTTGTTACAGAGCAGTTGAGTGGGACGAGTGGTGACACCGACGCCGTATCTGACGAGCGAAGCTAAGTCTCGGAAATGATGACGACATCTGGTTCGCGTAGAAAGATAAGTTCGGTTATTTTAAGCAAGTTGTTCATGACTGTTCGGCGTTTATGCTTATGATAGTTTCAGGCACCGACTTATTTGTGCGCGATTGTCCACTCGTTCGGTGGGCCCACCACGCGATACACAACGCCGATTTCTGAATTTTGTTTGGCGTTTTCCGCGATGCACTGTGTACATCCTGTCGAAAACGTGTGAGATCATGGCGGACCACGGAAGCAAATTCGTTGACACTGTGGGAAGCACCTAAGTTGCCGAACAACTTTTTCGCATCATTGGCGGAGTTGAAGACGATTTTGACAGGTCGCGGACGGTCTGCTTGTGCAGTACCAATTAGAGTTGCTGAGCAAATTAACTTATCCAAGAGCGGGGCGCAGGGATGGACATGGCTTTCACCGAGGGATGTTCTGAATATTTGTCTTCCCCGTAGACGAATTTACTGCGTGACGTTGCTGTAATTTTGCGAGTTTGCTCACGCAGTTACTGATTGGAGGTATGCTGAGCTAACGATGATAGTTTTTGGCGATCGTTGTCTTCTTCATTTCAACGAGAACAAGCATGCGACTGTCTTCGTTAAGCGAAGAAGAAATGATCTTAGCTCCAGATTTGACGGCGTCGCCATACAGTGGGGCAGGATGAGGTTTTGTCTGGGACGTTAGCGGAGATGCGGAGGCCTCTACTTCAACTTTGGAGGACAAGCTTCAGTTTTGGCAGACAATGCTTTTAGTTCTGAAGCGTGTGTTAGACTGATTCAGGGGATAGAGCTGAGGAGGGTTCGCAGCTTCCGCCGAGTCAGTGCGGATCTGTGAGCTTTGTAACGACTAAGAATTGATCGCGAGACCAGCCGATGCAGCTTACGTGACATGGTAGCTTACAAGCGGCATATTTGACAACACCATTATTATCGGCGATCAGAGATGTGGAAACAGAGCAAAGGGACGGCGCGCTAGCAGGTGGTTAACGCTTTGTAGTCATATTTGAAGACTTTGGAGAATAGCTGTTTGACAGTGAGAGCAATTTAAGGTCAGTACACAATATGAAAAATTTAACGTCCGTAGACAACAAAAGCAGTTTAACGAGCGGAGACAATGACTAATTACGCAAAAATATTTGAAACGGAGCAAGTGAAGCAAGTAGGCTAGGGATTGGAAATCGTGAAAATTCCCTTCTTGTATGTTTTTGTCACACATAACTTATCTTAGACCGGATGGGATTCGATTTTTTGTACGTTAGGAAAAGTGATGATGTGCCCTTTAGTTGAACGCGAACAGCTCCGACCGCATCTTCGAGGTCAAAATGACAAAAAACAGGTTTTAAGGGTTGCTCGCCAAATGTGGCCATATTTTCCGACACAGCCTTCACACATAAAAACAAAGACCACCACAGAGAATGAACTCATCGCAATCTACAGCTATGCTTATTTTTATGAGACCACTCCCTGGGCCGCTATGGGCTCGAATATGTCCAGTCGACCCTTGGCCACAAATAAGGATTTTTCTAATTTCAGTATGTTGTTGCGTGGTTTTACCTTGCAAAGGGTGTCCATTAGGTTATCTAAAAAACGGCAGTTTTGCTAGTTAGAGCCCAACTTGACTATATTATATTTTTTCGTTAGGCTTCAAGGGTTTCACGACCGACGAACTCGATTTCCAAAATATAGTGAGTTTTCCTTTGTTTTGTTATTTAGTGCTTGGAGGGCATCATGAATGGTCTCGATATAGGGTTTCCGGTAACGTGAATGCGATGGTTTTGTTATCTATAGTCCAGCACGAATATTTCATACATTGTCGGATGTTTTTAACGGATTTAGGGTCAATAAACCCGACTGCCAGAATATAGTCTGTATTCAGTATTTTGGTTACGTATTGCGTACAGGGCAAGAAGAATAGCTATATAGGTTTTTACGAATGCTGGATACGATTGTTCGGTTATCTAGAGACTAGCACAAATACTTCGTGTGATTTCAGTTTTGATGGGTTTATAGTCGACAAGGTTTTAAGATTTTCAATGGGTTCAGGGTTACAGAGGTTTTAGTGGAGTATATAGATCAAACACAAAGCCTACTACAAGTGATTACACGAAATTAGCGCTTGATGAATGCATGATTGCTCCGTTTCACCCTCGCTTGCGAGTTAACAATGATACTAGTAATTGTACTGCAATCGAACGGAGAATGTGCAGCAGTGGAACAGTTTAAAAATACTGAATTCAATTGAGTTAAAACCGCAACTATTTATATATGATGTCGTCGACCTACTACCATAGTGTTTCTTGTGGTGCCTTAAGCGTCATGCAACGCTGCTGTAGCGTCTGTAGCGATATGGTATTGAGGACATTATAGAATATTTGAAAATACGCCTGTTTACGATATACTGTTGTTTGTACTCACAATTTGATTATTCATGGTCTTCTTGACAGAATCAGCAAAAACAATAGCTAGATTTACACACTATTAGTTACGCCAATTAGTAACAAGTAACTATAGAACGTATGACCCGTTAACCCTTTTATGCCCAACTCTGACAATAGGCATCAGCGCATATTGCAACGCGTTGTAGTAACTAAATATGTCGCGTTACGTACGTTTCCATGCGCGCCTTTATTCGGTCACTTTGCGAGGTTCCATACGGAACCGAGCAACAGTTCCCAGGTAGCTCACTGGTTTTCTAGCATCGTTCTCACCAATACAATCGGAGTTCGATCCGTGGCGCGAATTTGTGTTTATCGAACATTATACAATACAGTAACTAGCTCGGGCGTTAAAAGGTTAACGGTGACACATGGATTGGGGGCATAAACGGATAATACGTGTTTTATCGCAGATATGGCGGGCCATGTCGATCGATAGCAGTTTATTAAAAGCAAAAGATTACCACAGTACAACATTCTAAAGCGCTCTCTCAAGTAGTTTTACCGCATTAAAATGTTTACTACAATCTACTTAATCGTAATTATTGCTACTAATAAGAAGCCACCTCTAGGTACTGTGGCCAAGATACTATATATTTGATAGGTAGCTTGTGGTGTAAAGTAATACCATCAAATATTTATACTGAAAAGGAAGAGACATACATCGAGTAAACTGCATAGTTTACTATTTATTAACCTGGGTCAGTAAACAGAAGTATTACGACGGACTGCAACACGTTTTGACAGAATTAAATCAACTATACTATACAACGTCTTCATGGGAGCAGACTGATGCTACAATTCTCCAAGTAAACCCGTTGTAGTCAAGTCACGCAACCTACAGTATGCAACCCAGAAAGACCGAGACATGGCACTTTTTCAAATCGTGTTCTGACCATAATTCTTTGGGTGAACTGTATAGATAATTAATAGGCAAAAATATTAAAGTTAGATGGGATGCACAAAAACAAACTTGATTTTTATTTTCTCGGTTTCGGTTGATTGAAAGTACGTGATTATGATTTTAATGAATCAAATTTTGGAAAAATTTAAAATCGGTAATGTGTAACTAATAAAGTGTTAAATGGAAAAAACAATGGTATAACACAAAAAACATATAATTGGTGGAAGAAAAATATCACAAAGCTTAGAAATATGATGAGCGCGCTGTAGACTTATATACGTCGTGTGTGTATTAAGGATAAGTTTTTAGATAGTGATGTACAAACTGTGGTCTGGATCTACAATTTATGTATGAAATATCTATATTTTCAATGCTTTAGAACTCAAGACAGAATACAAAATAAGTGAGGATGCACAAGTGGCAATGTGTAGCGAAATTAATACCATTCAAATATTGCTGTAATCACCATTTAATGAAGCGTTTTATCATAAGGTTAATTTGCAAATTTATTATATCGCCAAACCATGTAGTATCCTAAGCTAACGAATAATGGACACTGGCGCAATATTCCAGTAATATATTATTGCCGGTATTAGCTAATAGTAGGCGTTCTATCGAAGACAGTGGTGGACTAGAGGTATCAATAAAGTATGTGTTAAATGCCAAAGATTACCTCAATTCAATTTTTCTTAATATATATTAAGTTTTAGCAGAACACAAACTAGCAGTTAGGCGCTAACCATCGTTCACTTCGTATGGAGGTGTATGGTGTACTTATCAAACTTGTTTGCTGCCTAGTTGCAAAGAAGACTACGAATAATTAATCAACCACCACGAAGTGCTAAATATGAACGTCAAAATATTAGCATGGTTTATGTCTAAATATTTTTAACTTTGTCTCGCAAATTATAGCTATTTTGTGCTGTGAATCATGACAAAGTTAGACCATTCAACATATGGTATATAGCGAGTTTTTGGCAAATAAATCAAAAGATCACTGAACTTTGAATTTCTGTTCCGAAGTATATATGTACATTTTCGTAAGCGCGAGCTTACCATTTGTTTCCATATAGCTGCTATATAAACAACATTAACACTATATATAAAAGCGCGTGTTTCGTACAAAAGAACTACATCTTGCAATGACTAAATAGGTAATTTTTCAATATATTTCGTGATCTTTAAAATGACACAAGTTTTGCCTAAAAGATCAGAGAGCAGCACTTGTTTGATTTTTGAAAATATCGCCAAATGTTCTATAAAATACACATTCAGCGCAATTTCAGCAGTATATTGCTCCCAGGTATTTTGTAAACTTGGTGGTGGATTTTACCTTGTTAGTTTGTATCAGTTTGAGAAAATATTATAGACGTTTCCGATATAAACAAAATGTGTAGGCTAATTTTAATA